>CATIWM010406567.1:0-12857 GCA_949671775.1 Mallotus repandus | reverse complement strand
TCAATCTTGTGAATAAGATTGTGGGTGATTGAAAATCCTAACTTGGGGATAAGTTAGGTGGAGACGTAGGATTGTTGTTGAATCCAAACTCCTTAAATCATTGTGTTCTTCATTCTTCCTTCCCAACATTCTTTCTATTTTTGTTTAAATTACAATTACTATCGATTTGAATTCGATTGCCTTATTCACCTCCCCTCTAAGGCATTTTCATCCTTATCATGTTCTTCATCATCATTATCTCTGTCGCCTTCGCCATCACCATCTTCTTTATCTTCTCCCTTGTCATCCTCACCTTACCGATCGCCATCATTGTCTCCACAGCCAATGTTGTCATACTCATCGCCTTCTTCTCCCACATATTTAGATTCTCCTACCAAACGGTTGAAAATGAGCAGCAGCACCAACAACTCCGATTAGATTTTGTATTTTTTTTAACAGATAGAAGAAATGAAAAAAGAAATGTGCAAAGGGATTTTAGGCTCCAAAACACAAAGTTTTTTTCCTTTTTTTTTTTACACGTTGGACATTTAGCAATGGAGAGATAAAATTGCCCTTTTCCACTTCAGCTTTATTAACGGTGTTAGCAAGTTTTTAATTTTTTGCTAACAGAATGAAACATAGGATACCGCTTTGTTAGGGTTCAAACTACAAGTCAGAAAGTTATTAGGGTTCAAACCATAGGGTACTTATTTGTACTTTTCCCTTTAATTTATTTAAGATGGGAAACTTTAAGCTAACGTTAATTATCTTATGGTAGATACTTTTTCACTTAAAGATTTATGATTTCTTTGTGATATTTAAAGGCATGTGGTTTTATTTTTCTAACATTTTAATACCTTATAAACTAATATTGTTATTATTTTCTTATAAAACTTTAATATAACACTCTCTTTTAATAATATAAAATGTTTTACATGTGATTTATCATCAATATAATTATTTATACACTTTTAAAAATATTACAAATTTATTTTAAAATTTATTTCTTTTTATTCATCACAAAATTAAAAATATATCTTATTTTTATTTATTTTGAATTAATTTTAGTCGGTTGAATACAATAGTACTTAGTAAATAATTTTACCATGAAAAATTTATATTATTTTAATATTATATAATATATTTTTAATAATATTACTGGTACCAAAATATAAATAAAAATAAAACTACGTACCTTTAAATATTACAAAAAAATATCACAGACCTCGCCGGAGAAAATCAAAGTCTTCATTTGGCGCTGTGTGAGAGACTCCGTGGCTACCAGAAGCAATCTAGTCGAGAGGGGATGTAGACTTGATAATATTTGTGAAGTCTGCAAGATCGAAGAAGAGACTATAAAACACTACCTATTTTTATGCCAACATGCGAAACTGATCTGGTTTGGGTCCCCGCTTACCTACAAACTAGGTGAGGTTGGAATGCAATCTTTTTGTGCTTGGTGGATGAATGCCTCTAATGTGCTTAACAAGGAAGACAATGGCTTTTTAAATTGGAGCTAGTTGTTGCCATGTGTTGGCAAAATATAGAAAAGTCGGAACCGAGTGGTTTTCCAACGTGTCCACACTAATCTAAGAGAGATTTTAAAGAAAATTCAATTGCAGTGGACTGAGCTTCCTAGAACCAGTAATCAAGGACAAGCTAGACGGGTTCATTCAATTGAGCAATGGGTTCCCTCAAACAGGGGCAGTCTAAAGATTAACTGCAATGCCGCTTTCAGTGGCCAAGAAAAAAGAGCTCAAATTGTTTTTATTTGCAGAGATGATCAAGGCAGAGTCGTCCAAGCTGAGGTGCAAAAAGCTAGTTGTTCTTCTACTATGGTGGCAAAAGCGATGGCAGTTCGAGAGGTTGTTCGATTTGTCAAGAATAGAATTCGGTGTGAGGTGTCAATTGAGTCAGATACAACTTCGGTTATAGAAGCTATTCAGAGTGAGCAACCAAATCTTCAGTGGGAGATAGCGTCCATGAAGACATTAAAATGCTACAGGATCATATAAGGGCAAATTTTATTTCCTTCTGTCATGTTAGTAGAAGAGCCAATAAGGTAGCAGACTGGCTTAGTTAAAATGAGTTTTTATTTGAGAGTGGTAATAAATAGGGTAATGTCCCAACATAACTCAAACTTCTTCTTTAGAATGATGTAGCTGTGTAGTCTTGTTGCGGTTCTATAGTATGTTTATTGACCCAAAAAAAATATCACAAACCTCTAATAAGTGAAAAAGTGCCTAACCACAAAATATTTTATTGTATTTTTTCCTTATTTTTACTTTACTTCTTTTATCATAAGATGAGAGTGTATTGTCTGATTCAATAATGTCTAAAAGTAAAAGATAAATACATAAATGATATAATATATTTGTGACCCTTTATACTTAGTATAATTTGTTAGTTTAACACTTTAACTTATAATTTTACCATTTTAACACTTAAATTTGCCCAAAATACACTAATTTGATGACATAGTGAATCTATCATCTCTTATACTCGTCACTTTTTATTAGTTTGACACATCTACTTGTAGTTTGGTTAGTCAAACCCTTAATATATGACATATGTTTATTTATTATTTCGTAACATGTGTGTTAATAAGAATTTTAAAATTGTATTTGAGGCGAGTTCAATTGTTAAACTGGCAAAACCATTGATGTATTATGCCATATATAATTAGTATTTGAACTTTTCACTTTTACTATTTTGGTGTTCGAATAATTTTTCTAAAATTACGTGTCTAAACTTGTAAAAAAAATTTAAAATCGTGTCTCTGGCAGGCTTTAAGTAGTAAATTGATTTAAATGTCCTTTTTATATTAACTTCATTTTTATTTTTAATTTAAAAATTAATTTTCACACATATATATATATATGTGTGTTCATATATATAATTTGAAAGAAAATATAATAAATATTAATAAAATAAAATAATTAAACTATTATAATTAAAAATAAAAATATTAAATATTTTAAAATTTACTTAAAAGAGTGAAAGGAAAAATAAAAATACAAGTAAAAGTTTATTTCTTATAATTAAAAATAAAAATAAAATATTTTTAAAGGAATAAAAATTTTATTTGACTAAAATCATGGATAAAAAATTAAATTCAACCACTATAATTAATAAAATAAAAAATATTTAATTTTACAGTTTAATATAATAAATAAAAAATATTTTTTCATTTATAATAATTTTAAAAAATAATTAGAACGAAAAAGAAGATAAAGTTTAGTATAAAAAAATGATATTTAAGTCAATTTACTATTTAAAATAAAGCAAATAAACATTTTAATATGTAAAATCTGGTATACTATTTTAGAATTTTTTTACAGATTCAAACATCTAATTGTAAAAAAAAATTCAAACACAAAAATAGTAAAAGTAAAAAGCTCGAACACCTTTTATATATATATCTCTATTAGTAAAGTAGAATTTATTTTGTAAAGAAAAAAGTAATCATATAATGCACTTTTAAATTAATATTAAAATAAAGTTTAAAAGTTCTTCGTGAGTTGTCTAAATTGCAAAAGAAAATGACATTTAGATGAGAAAAATAAGGTTTAAATCTCATCCCCTCTTGACGGAAAAATAACAATTTCAACTAGTTAAAAAAATAAAATTTAATTTGTTGATATTTCAAATGAGTTCGGACATATTTATTAACGTAATGTGTTAATAAAAATGACATAATTATAGTGTTGTTTTTATTTAACAATTTTTATACATTAAAAGAATTGTGTTTGATTTAATTGATATGAAAGTGTTATTTATTTATTTTTAAAAAATTAAAAATAAATTAGTATTTTATTAAAAAGAAGTTAAAGAATTTAAACACACTAACAGATCATAAAATAATTTTGTTTCTTAAAAAATGTTGACAATAAATTACGATTATATTTTTAAAAAATGAGAATATATAGCAACAATAAAATTAATTTTATACTTTAAAATGCTTTTAAAAAAAATTAACCAATAAAGTCATATTTTAAATTTGAACATTTCATTTTAAATTATATTTTTGAACAAAAATTTAATTTTTTAATTTATTATTTTTTTTTATCAAAAATAGGTTTATAATTTATTAGAGTGTTATTTATTTATTTATTTATTATTATTATTATTATGATTATTATGATTATTATTGAACAATAGGAAGATTTTATAGTAACGTTATTTTTTAAAAACTTTAATTTTATTTTATTTTAATTTTTATTAGATGAACATGCTTCTCATGCTCTAATGGTTATTATTGATTAAGTATATTTTTATTTTTTTAAAAATTAAGTAACGGTAGAAATCACCATTCATTGAAGAGGAGTGTTATCCTAATCACATCAATTATATTTGAAGTTCATGGATTTTGGAAATGTTCAATGAGTGGGCTGGGTGAATTACTAAGCATATTTTATTGCTTGCGTCAACCTTTTCCATTGATATATATATATATACACACACAATATATAAACACTTCTGTAAGTTTCATGTACTCTGGCTCTCAAGTAAAATATGAGATCATTTTTATTTGGAAGGAACATAGAAAATTGGTAAATAAACAAAAAAAAGGGACTTATTTTATTATATCGTTGAAATATACATATTTTAAATATTTTACATGTAAGTCGACTGACAAATAACGTCGAAATATGTATGTAATTAAATATTTTTCTTGAAAATATGACGTAGATAAAAAACATGGGTTGATGATGTCTTTTGTTTATGTATATATTTTTGCCTACAGGAAAGGGCTAGTTGACATATGTTGAAGCATTGTGCAAGATTGTTCATTTTCTTTCATTTTTCTAAAGGCCAAGAGTAAAGTTAGTGTTAAAAAACCATAGACTCCATGCACATAACTTCCAAAATTTAAGGCACAAATGATCGCCTTTAGTCTCCTAAAACGACGGGTGTTCACTTCCTAAATCTGAACTAGCAACAGGTATATAAATGTCCTCGGTGCTTTACAAATCCTTCAAGCTGAAAAAGGAAAAACAAAAAGCAATAGTAATAGTAATAGTAAGAATAATAAACTTATATTTATATATATATATATACTTCCAAGATGAGGAAATTTGAGAGTTTATTCCTTGGTATTTCAATCCTTACTATCTCCTTATCATCATTCTCAACTTTAACTTCTGCTACTTTCAGATTTATAAACCCTTTTGATCCTCGTTGTCCTCCTTGCTCCGCGCATGCTGGCAAGGGATCTGGCTCTTTTTCTAGTAGTGTGAATTTTGGCTTTTCTGGCCAAGGTGGTTCTTCTGGTCAAAATAGCCAGCAAGGTTCTTTTTCGAATCAAAATGACCTGCAAAATTCTTTGAGTCAAAGTAGTCAAAATCAAAACGGTCAACAAGATTCTTTCTCGAATCAAAATGGTCAGCAAGGTTCTTTTTCCAATCAAAATGGCCAACAAGGTTCTTTTTCGAATCAAAATGGTCAGCAAAGTTCTTCCTCGAATCAAAACAGTCAGCAAGGTTCTTTTTCGAATCAAAACGGCCAACAAGGTTCTTCCTCTAGTCAAAACGGTCAACAAGGTTCCTCCTCAAATCAAAACGGTCAACAAGATTCTTACTCGAATCAAAGAGGTATGCAAGGTTCTTCTTCAAGTCAAAGTGGTCATCAAGGTTCTTCTTCGAGTCAAAGCGGCCATCAAGGTTCTTCTTCGAGTCAAAGCGGCCATCAAGGTTCTTTTTCGAGCCAAAGCGGCCATCAAGGTTCTTCTTCGAGTCAAAGTGGCCATCAAGGTTCTTTTTCCAGCCAAAACGGTCATCAAGGTTCTTCTTTGAATCAAAGCAGTCATAAAGGTTCTTTTTCAAGTCAAAGTGGGCATCAAAACTCTTCGTCGAATCAAAGCAGTCATAAAGGTTCTTTTTCAAGTCAAAGTGGTCATCAAAGCTCTTCCTCAAGCCAAAGCGGCCATCAAGGGTCTTTTTCGAGCCAGAGTGGCCATCAAGGTTCCTCCTCGAGCCAAAGCGGCCATCAAGGTTCTTCCTCGAGCCAAAGCGGTCATCAAGATTCCTCATCAAGCCAAAGCGGCCATCAAGGCTCCTCATCGAGTAAAAGTGGCCAGCAAGGTTCTTCATCGAGTAAAAATGGCCAGCAAGGTTCGAGCGGCCATCAAGGCTCCTCATCAAGTAAAAGTGGTCAGCAGGGTTCTTCATCAAGAAAAAGTGGCCAGCAGGGTTCTTCATCAAGTAAAAGTGGCCAGCAGGGTTCTTCATCAAGTCAAAATGGCCAACAAGGCGCTTCATCGAGTAAAAGTGACCAGCAGGGTTCTTCATCAAGTCAAAATGGCCAGCAAGGTTCTTCATCGGGTAAAAGTGGCCAGCAAGGTTCTTCATCAAGTCAAACTGGCCAACAAGGTTCTTCCTTGAGTCAAAACAACCAGCAAAATTCTTCTTCTAACCAAAACAACCAACAAAGTTCTTCCTCAAATCAAAGCGGCCAGCAAAACTCTTCCTCAAACCAAAACAACCAACAAAGTTCTTACTCGAGCCAAAGCGGCCAGCAAGGATCTTTCTCGAATCAAAATGGCCAAAAAGGTTCTTCCTCAAATCAAAACAGTTCTTCTTCGAGTCAAAATGGTCAACAAAATTCTAATCAACAAACTTCCTCTCGCCAACAAGGACAAAATAATTCCAACCAACAAAATCAAGGTAGCTCTTCATCCTCCTACTCCTCCTCCTCTTCGTCATCATCATCAACATCCACTTCTGGCCAAGGGAGTCAACAAACTTCTATTAGCGGACAGGGCTCGTTCTCATTTAGTTTTAACAAGTCCTTCCAGGGATCATTCTCAAAGGTTTTTGCATTTGGAGATTCATTTACCGATACAGGAAATGCAGTCTCTATGGAAGGAGGTCTTAAATCATTTGTTGGTGGAATCTTCAAAAAATCTTTCTACGGTTCATCTACTAATGCAGCTGGCCACAGACTAAGCGATGGTCGATTAACCATTGATTTCCTCTGTGACAGTCTTGGCCTGCCTCCCATCAAGGCCTATATGGAGACTTCTGGTAGCTTCAACTCTGGTGCAAACTTTGCAGTAGCAGGATCAACTTGTTTTGCAAATGATTTCTTTTTATCGCACAAGTTTCCTCACACCTTCATGTGGAATGCCAAACCCGTAAATGTCTTATCTCAGATTGAATGGTTTAACAATTTTCTTTTAAGTACGGGTTGCAAGGGTCAAACTGAGGCCGAATGCAAAGCTCAGCTAGAAGATTCCCTCTTCTGGATTGGTGCTGTTGGTATCAGCGACTATGCACGAATGTTTAGCGCTTCTCTTAGAGCTCTTATTAGTGGCCGATCACAAGCAGAAGGTTCTGTGGATCATACCTGCAAAATGCTCAAGGTAATTCTCTGGAAAATACAGCCCTTTTAATCATTTCTTCAAATGTACCTGCAGTAGCATTCAATATATATATATATATACATATATATATATATAATATAGTGTTCGAAGACGACTCAACTACCATATAAACAGGTTCTGAATGCTTACTAAAATGCTTTTTTTTTCACCATGACAGTCGATGCTTGACAGAGGTGCAAAGTACATTGTTGTTCAAGGGCTGCCACCAGCAGGTTGCTGTCCATTACAGTTGCTCATGAATCCATCTCAGAATCGCGACAGCATGGGATGCTCATCGCCAATTAACTCGCTGATACAGGCTCATAACGATCTCCTGCAGAGCAAATTGGCAGAATTCAGGGCACAATATAAAGGTTCTGTATTGGTTTATGCAGATACCTTTAATGCATACAAGGCAATAATGGTTAACTATAAGAAGTACAGCTTCGTTGAGCCCTTCAAGGCATGTTGCGGAGCTGGCGGAGGATCACTGAACTTTGATTTGCATTCGCTCTGTGGTTCAACCGGCACCACTGCATGTGACAATCCTCAGAACTATATCAGCTGGGATGGTATCCACTTCACTGAAGCTATGCATAAAGCACTTTCCAATATGTTCTTCTACCAAGGCTACTGTTCCCCATCATTTGACGTGCTGATCAAAACCAAGATGGAGGCCAAAGCAAGATTTCAGCACTAAAATATCTGTTTACACTACCACTATCCATTAATAACGCTTTTTATTTTCCTTTTGAGCTGAATAAACCCACAAAAGAGGCAAGTACCTGCTGCTCTGGCAACATGAGTAGTTCTGGTAAATACAGCCCTGGTGGTTGAGAGTTAATAGTTCTGCTGTAAAGCTTTTTTTTTTTTTCTAATTTCTGTTAGAATGTAATATTCTATGTAAAAAAGAGAGGTTTAATTGACCTCCTTAGTTTACCAATCAATGGATTGAAAAGCAATAAATAATTTATTTACTATATTTTGCATCTTCTTGTTGCATTTGTCATATATTGTGAAGTTTATCACTGGAACAACAATAGAGAATAGTTCTGAATGCTATTAATGAAGCAACGCTTGAATTGAGTTAGTTCAGAGTCTGCAAGTTATGTTCAAAAAATTAGGATTTTATGGCATGCCCTTTATGGAATTCATATGGCAAAGAGAAGGTAACAAAGGACCTATAGATCACAATGGCACTAGTTGATCTTGAATCAGCATGCCCTTTAATTATTTGATTACTTTTTACAGAAATGGTGCGATGAATGAGACTGAGACAATGCAACTGAGCTTCTAGTTTGCAAGCAGGTGCAGTAGCCTTGAAATAGAAACTGTATAAAGAGGCCATGTAGCATTAAGAAACAGAGCAGTTACATTAACAGCACCAGTTTTCCCTATAGCTCTTATGAGCAAGTTACATACAAGATGGAAACGATAAATGCACTAACTCTACTAAATACAGAGGGAATCATATGTCTTGGATAAGAAACTGAATTATCAAATGAAGGCTACCGGAACTTACAAGGCACTTGGAAAATTAGTGTCATTATTATTGTTCAGAAGGAGAAACAAAAGGGGGGGCGATTTTTTCTCAATAAAAAGCACTAAACCACTTAGCCCCAAGTAAGAACGTGCTTTCATGTGCACTCTTATGACTGAACTTGAAATGAAGCTTTCCACAAATTAGAGCTTAGATAACGAAGTATTAGGGAAATAAACTTTCCCACGCGTCAGAGTTTGATACCAAGTATCAGGTTAATAACATTTGGAAACTCAGACGAGCATGAATGAGATGAACACTTTTTTGTCTAACAATGGGAGACAACTGTGCTTACCAGACTCTATTTACATTTGAAGGTCGGCTCTTGCTACCTGTACATGGTTCTCTTTATGTACTTGAATTTACATTAGATATTCATAATATACTAGGAAAAGAGCATCTGGGTAATCTTTTGGCAAGCTATTGATATAGAGGTAGAATCGCAGTAAATCCTCCTTGGTAATTGTTTTTGTGTCAACAACATCGTTGTCACAAGTGAGCACCCATAGGTCTTCTGAGTTAACTCTCTTTAAGCTACCGCGACAAAAGGGGCAAGATTCAGACCTTGTGTTCCTATAATGAAGATGGAAAATGAGGATGAGTGAAAATGACAGTAACTATATTCCACATCAAGTACTCTTAATGAAAGGGATCAAGACAAATATTTCAGCATTTGTGGTTACCAATTACGGTAGCATTTGATGCACATTGCATGGCAACAATTAGGCAGGACCATTTTGGTGCAAGGCTCCAAGCAAATTCCACATTCATCTTCTGTCTCTAAATCAACATTTGCAAACCTAAAATCTCCTTCCACCATCTTTTTTGCCAAATTCTCCATTCCCAAATGCTCTTCTTTGGAATCCTCCAACTCTTCCAGGTTACTATGAAGTCGTTGAAGCGATGGTAATATAACACCTACAATTTGGTTTTTATAGAAATGACAAAGTCAGAGAAAACACACAAACAAAAGCTGCTGAAAAAGCAATTGATTTTCATTTCTATCTCTATGCAGAACAGTTAATGGGCAGTAAAGATTAGTATAAAGTTCATGCATCTTACATACCATAGAATTCCTTAATTGTTGCTTTCCTTCCGTGTGCAGATAGGTTTGGTCTACCATTAGCGTATACCTACAAGACATCAAAAAGGAGTACAAAAATGCACAAGTTATATACAGCAAGAAAAGGATAACCATCTTATGTGAATCAACACATTAAAAAAAAAAAGCTACCTTATATACAAGTATGTGAAAAAGATTAAGATATCTTGGAAGTAGACATATGCAAGAACAATCTATCCGTTGTAGCAAAAAGAGAAAGAAGGGAGTCCATTGATTGTAAACTAATTTCATCTGAAGACGAGCACCTCGCTTGCCTATAGGAATTGCAGCAGCCCTAATGCACCATAATTCATATCAAATTGCAAATTAGCTCATCCAATCCACACTGCAACCAGCTTTAGATTTCAGCTTTGCATGAGCATAACAGTATAAATAAAAGCTTCAAACCCAATTTACCAAAACAAATAAGTAAGAGATGTTGAATCCTGTTCATCCCAGCATGGACTAACAGCATCATGGAACTCTAATATTAGCCACAGCAACCCACTTGATATGCAATTGACTAAGAAGAAAGTAAAAAACTAACTTCAAGATAAAAATCTATCTGCACATAAGCAGAATAATTACAAACACTCAAAAAAAAAAAAAAAGCAGTCTTTTTTATACTTAACTATAACTTATTACTCGAGTTTCAACCAAAATACATAACTTCCCACTCAAATATTCTAAAAATAGCATAAGCCAACAGAAACTCCAACATCAAAACTATACCCACATGCCCAAACTGTTTCCTTTTTATCCAAAAAAAAAAACAGAACAGACCAACCAATCATGACGGGCCTGATCATGATCAGCACATATATATTTGAAATTCAAAACAACAAAATTGGTAACACAAAAAATAAAAAAGCCCATCTCAATTCTCAACAAAAACAAGAAGCTCAAAAAGAAATTGAATTAAAAGAAAGAAAAAAAAAAGCTTTACTCACAGAGCATTAGCATGCTGTACATCAGCTTCTAAAACTTTGAGAGACTCTTGATAAGAAGAGTTACCCAGTTGCAAATACATCATCTCCATGTCTCTCCAACACAAAAGCACAGAGTTGAAGAAGAAAAAGAAGCAAAAGAGCAACTGGGTTTTTATTTAATGAATCAATATACCTAATCCACTAGAAAACCCAACACGAAAAAGAGCTCAAAAAGCTTTCTTTCTTGGGCGGCTATGATAAAGACCTTTTTTTTTTTTTTTTTTTTTGTGTGGCTGTGACAGCTTTTTTATTATGGTCAGCAAGGTGAAAGGTATATATAGATATGATGAAGATGAAGGAAGGAGAAGAAAATTGAAAAAGGAGAAATCAGAGAATAAAATTGCTATACAGACATACATTACATACGTGTATTTCAATGATGATGAAATAGATGAGGTGGGTGCTCTCGTCTCCTGTTCGTGTCTCTGTTGTTGCTTTGTTAAGGATTTCTCTTTATTTAATTTCTTTTGTTCTTATCTTAATTTGTAATTATTATTATTATTATTATAGAAAATTATTTATTTTTAGATTTTTAAATTATATTTAATGAAAATTAAATCCTAATTGTAATTATTATTACTATTATTATTATTATTGGTAGAATAGAAAAATATTTTATATTTAATAAAAATTAAATCCTAATTGATAAATAAAAGTATTTTGCCCCAATAATCTAATTTGTAATAATATTATATTTTTATCAATAATTATCATTTTTCTTTATTTCAATGTTTTTACCATTTCAATGTAAAATATAAAATCATGTAATATTTGAATTTTATTTTTATTAATTATTAAATTAATTTTTATTTATTAAGAAGAAATGACTGTTCTATATTATATAGTTTATTGATATTATAATTAATTAATTTTAAATTTTTTTATTATCATTACAATTTTATTCAAATCAAATCGAATTAATTAAATTTTAAAAATCAATACTTTAAAAAAATAATTAGCTAACATTGCTATTAAACATTAAAAAAATAACATAAATTTAAAAAATTTCTATTGATTGAGAATTTTAACAAGTCTTTAGATTCACTAAACGTCTCCTTAGAGCTAAATATTTAAGATTATATATATATATATTATGAAAATTTGACATTTAGAGGAAAAGAGAAATTTTATAAAAATTTTCATTCCATAATTATTATAATTTCCATTTCTAATATATACTTTACTTACTAGTCTAAGTTTTAGAATTTAAATAATTTTATTGAATCAATTACCAAAAATCTTCAGGGTGAGGATTTTTACACTCCACCTATTTATAAATGCATTTTTTATTTGACTTTTTAATAATTTAAATGACATAATTATTCTTATTTTTAATAATTTTTTATTAGCTATTGCAACATTTAAATGTTTTATATTTAATTATCTTAATACATTATTTATTAATTTTTTAAAATATATACTTAAAATTTTATATTAAAAAAGATAAAATAAAAATAAAAATAAAAACATTAATATATATTTGCAAGTTATTAATTAAAAAATGTAGATTTTTTGTTAAAATTTTAAGATGATGGATTTCGTTACTTAGTTATAAATTTTTATTAATTTTTGTACTTTTTAATTATTTGGATATGTATTCTAAGATTTTATTTTAATGCAATAGGTTAATATTTAAAAATTTAATTATATTGTATATGTAATATGTAAATTGAATTATTTAATTTATTTTAAAAAAAATAAATTTTTAGAATATAAAATAAATCATTAGAATATAAAATAAATCAATTATATTGTTATTAGTTTATAAAAGAGAAATAATGCCATATTTGATTTTTCATAAAAGAAAATTATTTATAGGAAAATAAATATTTCTTTATAAAGTAAAATAATTTCAAAAATAAAAATTTTACAAAAAGTATAATT
>CATIWM010406544.1:0-16638 GCA_949671775.1 Mallotus repandus | reverse complement strand
ATCGGGCATTCCCTTCCCAAAGAGTCTCTTGCTGAAAATCATCTTTCTGATCACACTACAATAATAATGGCGGGTGGCAATTCTTAAATTGACGTTCTTGTTGGTTTTGTACTGGTTATGGATATAGGACACAAGGTTATTTGCCTCCTGAGTTCTTTTATCATGGAGCCACTTATGTCTAGTAGGAGAAACGATCTCCGATGTAAGGATCTTTCTCATTTTCTTCCACTGCTCATTGTAAGGCACGACAATGGTAGTCTTGTATCCTCCGCTCATGCACTTCGCAGAAAAACTCATTGGCCTGCTAGAGAAGATTGCATCATTTGTTTTAAGAACTTCATGAGCAAGGTTAGGACAATTGATAGAGATAACGTTAGTTCTCCATAAACATATGAGGCAAATTCCTGTGTTCATCACCTTCATGATTTGGTGAATCCACTGGAATGTGGGCTTGTAGAGCATCATTTCAAGGATGCTGCCCATCAACGGCCATGGTGTAGGGCCAGGAGGGAGCGGGAGATAATTCTTGCTAGCTCATTTCTGTGCTGCCCTTTTCTTATGAATTGTTACAGCACAGATGATGAAAATGAAGAGGGAGATGAGTAAGGCTTTGACAGTGTCAATAGTGGAGGTGGAGGAGATGGTGGTGGCAGCGGCGGTGATAAGAGAAGTTGTTCTGGTGATGATGTTCGTTGCCATATTGGTTTTGGCCGAGGGATGCAGAAGAGCGAAGAGAATTGTTATAGCATGCTCGTACTTTGGATACAAATTTATAGAGGTTTGTCGGTGACTTGAACGTTGCCTATTAACACAATGAGAGTGATGCTTCAGGCAAATTCTTATCTACTGTTCAAGTGCACTGTATCTGATGTTTTAATTTATCATACATGTTACATGTGTGTCATATTTATATTAATTAACCATGTGGCTTCTTCTTCTTCTTGTTTTTCTTCTTCCTCTTCTTTTTCTTCTTTTTCTTCTTCTTCTACTAAAAAAAATGGCAATCACAATCATAATAAAATTGAAATAAAAAAATAAATTTACACATATCTTTTCAATTTCAACTTATAAAAATTTAACATCTTGCCACAACCATCACCAAGGAAACTAGTCTTGGTCTCCATAATTTTGCCATGAATGAACTAGTTCATAAAAATTATTGACACAATCCAACAACACAGCAAGCAAAATAGATGCCCCACTTTTAACCCAAACCCAAATACATAAACCAAACTCATCCAAAAGTGTAGCCAATGCAAAGCTAATTAAAAATAACAATACCCAATGTGAAAAAATTCAAACTTTGAAGAAGAACACAAAAAAGAGCAGTAGCAGCAAAGTTCACAAAGTTCACCTAACTAAATACATTATAATCAAGTGGAATAAAAAAGAAGACGATGTTATCTTATCCATCAACACTAGCTACCAAAAAAATTCAAGATTTCAGTGCAAATAAACAACAAGAACATAACATCACCTTCTCAGGATTGAAAGAAATATAGGAAAATTCATTCACGACCACCCTGATGCAGATAGAGTCATAGAAGATCAAGCAATTTGATTCCTAGACAAATACCAACAATTGTAGCAGTGGCAGTTTCATAAATAATTGCAACTTTGGAGTTTCGAATTTTGGCGATTCCAAAGGCTAGTTTGATTGAAAACGGACCAACGATTCAAAGTCACTAGCTTTACTTGTGAAGCCCATTGCTTTTAGGGCAAATTCTATCGTTTGGGCCTTTAGAAAGGCAAATTTGTGTTTTAATTGCCTTAAAAGTCTTATTTACTAGTTTGTTTAGGATTGAACTCTTACTTTCTAGTTTGTTTAGGATTGAACTCTTATTTTCTACTTTATTTAGGATTTATTTTAGGATTTCTATTTAAGAGTTATTGTTTTGGCTTTTGTACGTCAGATTATTAATGGAATTTGAATTTTCTTTAAAATTTTCAAAATTCATCGAATTTTGATGCCTATACCTTGTAATTGAGAGTTGCAGGTGTAGAAGATTAGCGATTCACAATCGTAAATAATTATCTTACACTCTTTCATTATGTTAGCTTGGTATTAGAGCTGTGCTCCTCGGACAAGACAAGATGTCTCGCAGAAGACAGCAACAGCAACCCCAACAGCATATAGAAGAAGTTTATGAGTGTGATGACCAGCGTCATTTTAAGCAACAGTTCGAATAGCGAATGGAACAGATGGATCAGTGGATTGACAATATTTAGAACAGCTCATGGAGAGGATGGTTGAGTTGTTAGTCAATCAAAATAGGGGGCAGCCAAACCAGCAACGAGTCCCTAATGCTGACAACCTGAGGAATCCTTTTGCTGAAGGAAACGATGATGAAGGTGACTATGGTGAAGGTTATTATGATGTGCCATATAGACGTCCTCACCAGCATGACGAGAGTGATGATAGGAGGCGATGGGAGGCAGGTATACGAACTGAAATCCCTGAATTTTTTGGTTCCTTAAAACCAGAAGAATTCCTTGACTGATTGGCTATGGTGGAGGAGATCTTGGAGTTTGAAGGGGTGCCAGAGGCTCAAAGAGTACCATTGGTGGCAACCAAGTTCTGAGATAGGGTGATAGCTTAGTGGCAGCAAACTAAATAGACCCGAGTCCAATTGGGAAAGTCAAAAATCACAGCTTGGGAGAAGATGAAGAAATAGATGCGTGAAACATTTTTGCCTTTTAATTTTTAGCGTTTAATGTACCAAAAGTTACAGAATTTGAGGCAAGGAAACTGTTCAGTTGATGATTATACAACTGAATTTTTCCAGCTGATTGCACGCAATGAGATGCATAAGAAGGAGGACCAATTGGTTGCTCGATATATTGGAGGTTTAAGAGAGCAGATTGCAGAGATATTAAACATGTTTGATCCTATGTCTATTTCTGCGACGTACCAATGGGCTTTGCAGATCAAAAAGAGGCGACCAGGTGGTTTTATGAAAATGACTAGATATGGTAAAGTAGGAGGCAATGGTACTGTGAGTCGTGTGGGTGGTAGAATGGCCCAAAGAGCTGCTGCAACCAAACCAGAGGTAGTGCCAACCACTGCATAAAAGGTTGGTTTGAGTAATGGGATTAAATGCTTTGCGTGTGGAGAAGTGGGTCACAGGCAGTCTGAGTGTAAAAAGAGGGGAAAAAGTAATGTTTGCTAAGGTAGATGAATTAAACGATTCGATATTTGATACAAATGATGTTGATGAGGAGGTCATGACTGGTGATGTAGGGGCTGTTTTGGCAGTGAGGAGGTCCTACCTAACACCTAGAGCTGCTAATGATGAGTGGTTGCGAAATAATATTTTCCAGTCTACATGCACTATCAAGGGTAAAGTCTATAGATTTATGATTGATGGAGGTAGTTGTGAGAATATAATTGCAGTAGAGGCGGTCCAAAAATTGGGAATTCAGACTGAAAAGCATCCTACGCCTTATAAGTTGGCATGACTGAAATAAAGGGGGCGAGGTAACAGTGTCAAATAGTGCCTTGGTTTCCTTTTCTATTGGGGCAAAATACAAGGATGAGGTTTGGTGTGATGTGACAGCCATGGATGCATGTCATTTATTGCTGGGACGGCCTTGGCAGTTTGATCAAGATGTGACTCATAACGGGAAGACTAACACTTATAGGTTTATGTTTGAAGGAGTGAAAATAGTGTTAGTGCCTAATAAGGATCATGATCAGTCCAAGCAGGTTAACCACAGATGTTGTTCTTGTGGCTCAATTGTTCTTTGAAGAGGTTTATAGAATGCATGGATTGCCTATATCTATTGTGTCTGGTCGAGATACTAGGTTTCTTAGTCATTTTTGGCAAAGTTTATGGAAGATGGTGAACACGCAGCTTAATTTTAGTAGTGCTTATCATCCATAAATAGATGGGCAAACTGAGGTGGTGAATCGATCTTTAAGTAATCTATTAAGGTGCTTAGCAGGTGAGCATTTGAAGAGATGGGATCAGAAGTTGTGTCAAGAAGAGTTCGCTCATAATCATGCGGTCAATCAAAGTACTGGTTTTAGTCCTTTTGCCGTGGTGTATTCTATTATACTACGAGGACCACTGGATTTGATTCCTCTTCTAGATAAAACGAGAGTTCATGGCAAGGCAGAGAATTTTGTTAGTGGATCATAGGATGTTCATAGGGCTGTCAATGAAAATTTAGCCAAAGCTGCTTCCAAATATAACTAGGCTGCTGACAAGAAGAGGTGGTATGTCAAGTTTGATGTGGGGCATTATGTGTGGGCAGTTCTTACTAAGGAGAGATTTCCTGCAGGTGATTATATTAAGTTACCTGCCAAGAAGATTGGACCGGTTGAAATTTTTGAGAAGATCAATCCTAATGCCTACCGTTTGAAGCTGCCTAGTCACATTTGAACTGCGGATATTTTTAATGTTAAGCATCTAATTCCTTATGCAGGTGATTCATCCGATGATTCAGATTTGTGGACGAATTCTACCCACCCTGGGGAGAATGATGTGGATAGAGTCATAGAAGATCAAGCAATTCGATTCCTAGATAAACACCAACAATTGTAGCAGTGGCGGCTTCATAAATAACTACAACTTTGGAGTTTCGAATTTTGGTGATTTCAAAGGCTAGTTTGATTGGAAACAGACCAACGATTCGAAGTCACTAGCTTTGCTTATGAAGCCCATTGCTTTTAGGGCAAATTCTATCGTTTAAGCCTTCAAAAAGGCAAATTTATGTTTTAATTGCCTTAAAAGTCTTATTTACTAGTTTGTTTAGGATTGAACTCTTATTTTCTAGTTTGTTTAGGATTTTTTTTAGGATTTCTATTTAAGAGTTATTGTTTTGGCTTCTGTACGTCAGATTATCAATAGAATTCGAATTTTCTTTAAATTTTTCAAAATTGGTCGAATTTTGATGCCTATACCTTGTAATTGAGAGTTGCATGTGTAGAAGATTAGCGATTCACAATCGTTAATAGTTATCTTACACTCTTCCGCTACGTCACACCCATACAAAAGAATAAAAGAATCTTGAAAGATTCTTAGTTTCTAACTGCAAATAAAGCTCACATCCTATTACCCACCACCAACCCAAAAAAAAAAACAGAGCACAAAATGGACCAACCAAGATTTGAAATTATGCTATTAAATTGGCAAGACGTGGCAATGACTAAGGGGCCATGTGGATGGTATTAATCCACATGGAGATTACTAAGAAGATACATAGGTAAATATGTTGTCACGCATATATATATATATATATATATTTGTTACATAAAGAAGAAGAAGAAGCAACAGCCAGATAGGCAATAACTAAGAGGTCATGTGGATGGTATTGGTCTACTTGGAGATGACTAAGAAGACACGTAGGTGAATATACTATCATGTATATTTTTTCATTACATTTAATGTTATAAAACTAACAATTAATTTTTTTAAATTATTTATTAAATTTAATTTTAAAAATTGAGCATTTAAAATTTAATTGTAAAAATAGTTTAACTTTTTGTGTTGTTAATTGTTGTTATCCTTTAATATAACATATAAAAAATAATAATAAAAAGTACTATTTAGTGTGCTTAAAATAAATGCATCACTTCTTCAATTTTTTTAAAGTACTATTTTATGCGTGTGCTGTTTGTCGTTAAGTTTGACCATTTAATTCGTAACAATTAAAATGTGAAATGCAGTGATAAGCATGAAGCATAAGTACGTTATTTTATATATAAAAGGTGTTCTACTGAATAAGGATGATGAATTTGGTCATCTGATAACCGCTTCTCAACGCGTTTTTTTGTAATCCTCAACTTTATTTCAAATTTTAAATTTAACTTTAATTTTTTTTCTACTTGAACTTTTACTTTTAAAATTGAATTATATTATATTATTATTTAAAAAATTATTTCAATTAAGTCATAAAAATTAAAAAAATAACTTTAACATTAATTAATAAAAATTAGTTTGAATAATGAAAATTGATGAAATTACTTTTAAAATACACATTTACAAAAGTTTTTAAAATTTTTAAGCTTATTGAAGGTTCTTGTACCTCTAGGTCTCAGCAACAGCATTGAATCAGTCAAAGTTAGACTCTACAATTAAAATACACATTTACAAAAGTTTTTAAAATTTTTAAGCTTATTGAAGGTTCTTGTACCTCTAGGTCTTAACAACAGCATTGAATCAGTCTAAGTTAGACTCTGCAATTAAAATACACATTTACAAAAGTTTTTAAAATTTTTAAGCTTATTGAAGGTTCTTGTACCTCTAGGTCTCAGCAACAGCATTGAATCAATCAAAGTTAGACTCTGCAACACACAACAAGCTAAGATAAGGGAGGGCTTGGTTTGCCCAAAGCCCCTCCGATGGCAAAGTTAGTGAAAGGTGAGCTTATCTCCGGTTAGAACTAGGAGAAGAAGAAGAAAAGAAAAGAATACCTGGTGTGCTTGGTCTCCTGGCCTTTTCATGCCTAAGCGTGTGTGGTCCGTACAAAGGACATGTCACGTGAGGGTTGTTGGGGGGGAGGAGACATGTGTCACGGAGTAGTTGGCTGTAAGTCTCCCATGAGAGGAATTGGTGTCAATAAAAGTGGATACTTGAGTGGCTAGGACAATGGTGCAGCTAAGAGGAGATATGACTAGCGAGTATGCCAGCAAAAAGCATGGGCGGCATTTAATGTGATAGATGTGTTGGTACGGATCTCGACTAGGAGGAAGAACAAACAAGGGGAGTGTCTCCTCCCTTTGTGAGGGGTTTAAAAAGGAGACGAGCTTGGGTAACGTGGTATCCCTATGATAGGTTTCTTAAAAGAGAGTGGCGTCCTACGTGGCGGTCAAATAGTTAAAGTAGCCTATGTGTCAAGTATGAGACTACCATGTTCCACGTGTCTTCTTTGGATTGGACGGAGATTTATAATGAATCATCAGTTGCCCCCCTTAGTCCTGAGTGGAGGGATGCGACAGTCAGGAAAGAAAGTTATAGGGGAAATTTAGTCATAGAGGAATATTTATGTTGTGCAATGATTCCGTTTGTTGGCAGTTGTAGGGTAGGTCCACACGTTTCCCCATGGGTTGACGAATTTATTATGTTATGGCGGTTTCCTCATCTCATTATAATGGCAATTTTCAAAATTTGAATCTCCCCTTACTTGGGGAGAGCTATGACTAGCGCGACTTGAAAAGACGTGAGGGCCTCTGATAACCATTCAAATGTGCTTCACTGTTCAACTGCTATTTCTTCTTTTTTCTCTATATATTTGCTCTGGTCCTCTTTTCTTTCTTTTTCTTTATCTTTTCTAGTCACGTTAAGGAAGAAGAAGCATTTCTCTTTGAAAGCGTTATTTCCCTCATTTTTTCCCTCGAATCATCATCACCATTTGTTTATTCTCCTCTTTGCATTCTTATTGTGTTTATCTCTCCATCGCTGGGTACATTTTATTTTCTTCTTTATTTTATATTTCCTTCAAAATGAGTGAGTACAGTGATTTGTCCAAATTTGCGTCTAACGCCGATCATCATTACCTTTTGAGGGTATTAGGAGATAGGAGTTTTGATAAAAAGGTAATTTCCATTAGGGTTCCCGAGAAAAATTAAAGATTGGTAATTCCATAAGGGAAACAGGGTTTGGTGAGGGTTCAAAGGGATGAAAAAGACATGGTATTTTTTGTGAAGCAGGTAGAACGTGGCTTAGATTTACCCCCTTCTGGTTTTTGTGTTTAGGTGTTTAGGTTTTACAAGAAATGTCCAGGTTCATGACTCCCCATGGCATTATGTTGACCAATGCTTTTTCTAAGCTCTATCAGGCCTTAGGGATGAACATAAGAAGGGACACAATGGATTTTTCACTTTCGTCAGTAGGCCAGGATTAGTATTTTTTGGAACATGCCCGATATAGATAAGGCTTGGAGGAAAAAATTTCTAGTAGCTAGATTGAACGAGGGGAGTTCTAGGTCAAAGTGGGGTTTCAGCATGGAATGGATGGATGCACCTAAGGAAGCAAAAGAACTACCCTTACTGAAAAAAGAAGAAATGTTTAATGTTCAAAAGATCCTAGAGCAGAAGAAATGCTTTAAAATGTGAAATATAATAAGTGGGGCCTTTTTAGATGATTCCGATGGGTAGTTGGCAAGGTTATTTTAATATGTAAGCATTAACTTTGTGTATTTGCTTTGGTTTGATAATCTTGGCTTGAAATCTTTTGCAATTTTTTTAGACAACATAAGTTTCAGCAGACCTCTAAAGTTTGATTTGTCAACTAGTGAAATTATCTGCAAGGTGAGACTGACAAGCCAGTGTGAAACAAAATCATCCAAATGAGCCTCTGAGAGGGCCTCTAACCCTATGACTGCTGGTGAGGGGAGGACTATCTCCCGGTCTGGAATAATGACAAGAGGGATGGATGCCTTTGTGAAGATACAGGAACCTTCCTCCGAGGCGGGAAAATAAACAAAAGGGAGAAGCCTTCCTCCTTCTGGGAAATTAAAGGGGAAGAAGAGAGAGAGAGATCCCCCTAAGATGACAGACCTGACCTATCTTCAGATTCAGACAGTGAGGATGAGCCCCTTTCTCACAGGTCCAAGCACCAAGCTAGGCTTACTCCCAAGGCGTTGGTTGCAAAGCTAGCCCAAGGAGATATGATTCTTCTGAGGGAGGGTGATCCAGAGTTTAATCTGTCTAATGATACTAAGGTGGAGATACGCCCTGAGACTCTAGTGCAACGAGTGGCTGCTTCCATCATCAATAGGTTCCTAGGCATCGATTTCTCTATGCAAGATGGTGTTGTTCATAGTTTATTTCAGAACCTATATGCAGGTTCTTAGGCGGTGGACATGGCTCAATTTTTAGGATGTTTTCTCATCTTTGATTTTTCTCTTAATGATTGTACATATTCTCTCTTGTACACTTTTTATCTCTCGGCTTAACCCATTATTCTAGTCCTGGTCTTCCTTCTTTCTTCTCCTCCACCTCCTTTTTTTTCTAGCTGTGTGGACTATTGTATGAACATGACCTACAGGCTTGATTGATTGCTGCGGATACTAATAAGGTCCATGCAGAGAGCTCGAGGTTGAAAGCCGATCTGAGCGATTTCAAGGACAAGTATGATAAGATGTCTATCCAACTTAAGGAGTTAGAGGTCGCATGTGCCAAGATAGAAAATGAGCGGCTTCGCTAGAAGAGTATGGACGTCTCACTAAAAGAAGAGGTTGATAGGCTCAAAGAGGAACTATCCCGGCAAGAGGCTGAAAAGAAGGCTGCCACTGACAAGGCTATAGAGGATTTTCAACAGTCAGATGATTTCAAAGTCCAAGTTACTTCTTACGCCTCAAGCTCCTATTCAAAGGGCTGGTATGACCTCTTGGACAACGCTAGGGCTCACTTTCCTGAAGTGGACTTCTCCCCTTTTGAAGTTGTAGGGGGTAACGAGGACAGCGCACCAAGAGTGGAACAGATTTCATTGGAGGGAATGGACATGGAGTCTCAAGATGTTGACGCTACTCTTGACAAGGGGGAGGGTCCAGCTAGGACCCAAGAGATTACCAGGGAGAGCACCCCGGTGACTGGCAATTCTGCTTTTGATCTTTCTACTCCAACTGTGGAGGTCGGTGGCTTGACGGATGCATAGTTTTAGCTTTTTATATATTTCTAATATAACAATATTTTTCATATTCTCTTCCCTGTTATTAAATTTCTTTTGAAGTAATATTTATGTATTTGTAAATGGGATGTTTATGACTTACTTTATCCCGATATTTGGGGATGTTTTACTTTAGAATGTAAATGCCTTGACTCTTCCGCATGGGATTTGGTTCATGGCCATATTTTGTGAATGACATTATGCATAAGGGCGACATGCCTGTCTCTTTTTCCTAGAGATAATATATTTGTTTGATGTAAAATGCATTCTGCTTTGTTTTAATGCCTCTTATATAAGAGTATTTTTGTCCAGTTTGGCTTATATTGACCTTTGGTCACTTGGGCGAGGCCCGGTGTCACTTGAATAGTTGTTCTCGATGCTTATTCTATGGCGAACATAAATTTTGATACCAAGGTAAACGTCCTTCATTGGGGAGAGGGAAGTTCCCATACTAAAATATATAATTAGGTAGTGAGCTTATTGCTATCAAGCACTAAGCATGATGTCTAGTGAGCTTTTACAAAAGGAGGCCTAATGGCTATTTTGTCAACAAAAGGAGGCTGGGGGGCTGATCTATTTACTGATAATAAACCTTCAGGTGTTGTGCGTTCTAGGCATAGGGGAGGCGATTCCCCTCTGAATCGGCCAAGTAATGAGTCCCTGCTTTGAGAGTCCCCATAATGCGGAAGGGACCGTCCTAGTTTGGAGAGAGTTTGCCCTGTCCCTCTCTTTTGTCGATGGCACTTAGGTTCTGGAATACCCAATCTCATTTTCATAAGGATCTAGTTCTGACTTTGAAGTTGAAGTATTGGGCAGCCTTCCTTTGTTAGGCAGCTATTCTCATCAAAGCCTCTTCCTTGAGTCCTTTAAACAAATCTAATTTCACTCGAATTTCTTCACTATTTTGAGTTAAGTTATAACATTGTACCCTTGTATATGGCATTCCTATTTCCACAGGTGCCACAACTTCTATCTCGAAGGTGGGGGCAAAGGTTGTCTCCCCTGTAGAACATTGAGGCATTGTCCTGTATGACCAAAGGACATTAGGCAATTCTTCAACCCAATTGGTCTTGGCTCCTTCTAACTTCTTTTTCAAACCTTGCAATATGGCTCTGTTGGAAACTTCTGCTGGGTTGTTCGTCTGGGGGTGTGAGACAGAGCTAAACCAATGATCAATCTTTAAATCAGAGGTGAACTCTTTGAACTTCTCACAATCAAAGTGCTTGCCGTTGTCAGAGATTAAAATTTTGGGAACACCAAAGTGGCAGACAACCTCCTTCCATAGGAAATTTATGACTTTCTAGGCAGCAATAGTGGCTAGTGCTTCAGCTTCTACCCACTTAGCAAAATAATCCACCGCCAAAATCACAAATCATTTTTGGGGTTGCAACTAGAAAAACACCCAAGATGTCTACTCCCCATTAGGCTAAAGTCCATGGGACTGGAATGGCACTCATCTCATTGGGAGGTGCGTGTATAAGGTTAGCAAACTGTTGGCAGGCATCACACCTTTTGACAAGATCAGCTGCATCCCTCTTCATCGTGGGCCAGAAATACCCTTGTCTGGTTAACCCTTTCATGGACCTCTTTCATAGTATAGTCTACTTCTGTGGGTGCCAAGCATCGTAGCAATGACATATGGAATCCCCTCTTGTATACCTTTCCCTTTAGTATGATGAAGTGAGACACTCTGAGGGAGAGTTTAAGGGCTTCATTTCTATCAGGGGGGAGTTCCCTTGTCTCTAAATATTTCACAATTAGATCCATCCAGTAAGTTTTAGTGTTGCATGGGAATACTTCATAAGAATGGGCTATGCTTGGCGTGTTGATGATTTCTGCTCTTACTTTTGGGGGTAAAAATTCTATCTGGGAGGTAGCCATTTTACTAAGGAGGTCTACCTGACAATTCTCCCCTCTAGGTATTCTGACAATATAGCAGGTATTTGTCGTTCTTCATACTTCCTCAAAATTTCTTTGACCTTCTAGAGATAAGCATTCATGGTTTCATCTTTGGCTTCAAATGTTCCATTATCTTAATTCTCCACTAATTGAGAATCGGTGTGAACGTTCAAATCTGACACTCCCATAGCTTCAGCTAGGAGGAGCCCTCTTATCACTGCTTCATATTCAGAGACATTATTGGAAGTTGGGAAGGAGAATTTTAGTGCAAATTCCACAATAAACCCTTAAGGGCCTTCTAAAACAATTCCAGCCCCTCCTCCCAGTGAGCTTCAACAACCATCGACATACAATTTCCATTTATAAGTACAGTGAGATGAAGTACCTAGATCAGCAGATGTTTCAACCATTTTCTTTCCGCTTTCATTTTTGGCTATGTCCTTCCCATTAAAATAGTATTTAGCGATAAAGTCTGCCAGCCTTTGAGCTTTAATGGCTTATTTGGGTTTATATTTCAGTCCGAAATCGCCTATCTCTATGGCCCATATCATAATTCTTCCTTCAATGGAGGGTCTTTGTAGAGCACACTTGAGTGGGGTGTCAATCCGGACTATCTCTTGATGACCCAAAAGGTAAACCCTGAATTTTCTCACAACCGTCAGGCCAATTTCTCTATTTTAGAGTAATTTAGTTCTGCTTCTTTCAGTACCCTGCTGACATAATACACTAGTTTTTGAATATGATTTTCTTCTCTTACCAATACCGCAATTACCGCTTAGTCAGAAATAGAAACAGAGATGAATAGTTTCTCTCCCTGGACAGGGCAACTCAAGACTTATGGAGATTGCAACTATTCTTTGAGCTCTCCAAGGGCCTTTCCACAGGCATCAGTCCATGCGAATGTAGAAGACTTCCTTAATCTTCTGAAAAAGGGCAAGTACTTCTCAGCGAATTTTGATATGAAGCGATGAAGAGCCTCTATTCTCCCAGTCAGTCTCTAAATGTCTTTGGGGCTTGATGGAGAAGGCATTTCTAGTATGGCTTATATCTTCTCCGGATTGGGTTCTATTCCCCTGTCACTCACCATATAACCTAGAAATTTTCCCCCTATTATGAAAAAAAACATTTTTCGAGGTTTAACTTCATCCCATAATGATCTAGCACATTGAAGACCTCCTCCAAATCCTGTAAATGCTACTCAAAGCTCTTGCTTTTGACAATCATGTCATCTACATAAGCTTCCAGGTTTCTTCCCAGTTAGTCTTTAAAAATCTTGTTGACAAGGCGTTGGTAAGTGGCTCCTGCATTTTTTAGGCCGAATGGCATGGCCTTATAGCAGTAAGTCCCTTTTCTCAGTGATAAAAGCATTATTCTCCTTATTTGCCTTGCTCATAGGAATCTGGTGGTATCTAGACAGGGCGTCCACCGATGTGAGGAATTTAAATCCCCGAAGTTGCATCAACTAATTTATCTATGGAGGGAAGAGGGAACCAATCTTTTGTACAAGCCTTATTTAAATTAGTGAAGTCTATACACAACCTCCATTTTTCGCTCCCCTTTTTTACAAGCATAACATTGGCCAGCCACGTGGGGTAGGTCACCTTTCTAATGAATCTAGCCTCAATAAGTTTGTTTATCTCTCTATCTATAGCCTCCAATTTATCTGGGGGAAAAGAAGTGTTTCTTTTGTTGTATGGGAGATATGTTGGAGTCCATGTTAAGCTTATGATTCATCACTTTTGGGCATATGCCCGACATGTCGCTTGGTTTGAAGGCGAAAGTTGATTCCTGCTTTCTGAGGAATTCTTCTACAAGGACCTTCTACTCTGGAGTCAGATAGGTATTCACCTTAGTAAACCTATCTAGATAGTCAGGGGTAAGGTTGTATGATTCTAATTCGCCTACTGGTTCAATACGTTGATTGACGCCTCCTTCAACATCAAGCTCCTGGTAAAGAAATACCTCTTTGTCTACTAGTGCCTGTAAGGAGACAGAGTGGCAATACTGGGCTTTCATCTATCTTCCCCTAATGGTGATACGACCATCCTCCGAGGGCATTTTCATACACAAATACCTTATACAAGTAATGGCGCATAAGTCATATAGGATGGGTCTCCCGATGATTGCATTATAAGCTATAGAGACTTTTGCCATAACAAATTCTGCTATTATTATTCTTCCTTTGACAATGTGCCCTTCTTCTGATGTTTGTCCTAAAGTAATGGGCAATATTATCTTCCTTTCGATCAGAATAGGAATGTCTTTTATCCCCTTCAGATTATAATGCACCAGTTTGAGGCAATCTTCTCGAATCCCCTTTTTTCTGAAAACTCCATACAGTAGTAGGTTTATAGAACTGCCATCATCAACCAAAACTCTTTTTACCCTAAAATCGTTGATTACGGCCATCATTACCATGGCATTTGCATGTGGGGTCTTCACTCCTTTTGCATCCTCTAGGCCAAAGGTGATCACACACATATGAGGAACTTTATCTTCTTTCCTTTTAAGGCTTCTTCTAGAACCTTCTTTCTTTCCTCATGATCTTTCTAGGATACTTGGGGATAGATTTCTTACCACTAAATGTATGACACCTCCACCTCCTGTGTTCAAGGAGGACATTGGTTGTTTGTCTTTTAGGGCCTTGGAGGCACTAGCCTCTCTTTCTGAGATTGGTGGCTTAAACAGATTTTCCCCCTATTTCATAAAGCTTCTCAAATGACCTTACCAGATTAGCCTCTCTATCTCTTTTTTCAACAGATGGCATTCATTAGTATTGTACCTGACTAATCGGTGGAAGTGAGAATACTTTGTTTGATCGCGGTTTCTAAGATTAGTGAACATATCCCTCGGCCACCGAATGTACTCCTTGTCTCTAATACTCATCAAAATCTCATGTCGCATAGCATTAAGACGAGTTAAAATTGCCTCTTAAGGGGGAGTGAGAGATCTCTTGAAGGTTCTTTGGGGAGGCCTAGTGGAGTGGGCATTCATACTTCTTCTAGCTCTTTTTGTAGAAGAATTCTCTTTTGGCTGTTCCTTCCTTTTTGATGCAAACTTGTTGGTCTGAAAGGCATCATCTTATTTGATGTACTTCTCATCTCATACCCTTGAGTGTTGTTAAATAAGTTGGTTCATTCTTTAATAAAGAATTGAAGAATGGCGAACTGTGAGTCCTCTTCTTGATGGCTTTGATGGCCCTAGAGTGATTCAAATGGGGAATTTTCAAAGCCTCCGTATTGAACCTCGCTATATATTCTTAGAAACTCTCTCCTCTATTTTGTACAATCGTCCAGGTAAGATGTTTCCCTTTCAGCAGGTATGCTCGACATAAATCTACTAACGAACTGCCTACAGAAATCTCCAAAGGAATATATGGTATTTAGCATAAGGTGATTAAACCAGGATTCAATAGCTCCCACAAAGGTGGTTGGAAACATTTTGCATAAGATTGCATCTAAACGGGTATAAAACTCCATAATGGTCTTGAACTTCATCACATGATCTCTCGGGTTAGTGGTACCATTATAGGTTGGTAAACTGGGCAACTTGAACTTACTAGGCACAGGCTCTTTTTGTATGTATTCAGAAAAAGGTGACGAAGGGTCTAAAACAGGATTTACCAATGGGGCTTTACTCGCTCTCTCCCACTCATCAGTGTGGCGTGAGTGATCCAAGCTTCTCTCCTTCCTCCTGCATACTCTCTCATCCGTTCCCTGAAGCCATCCCCTCTATCACTCCCTCGAACACTTCCTCGAACACTTCCTCTTTGTTCATTATGAGAACGGGTTCGCAAACCCCTTTCAAATTCAACTACTTTGCGAGAATGTTCTACGTTCCTTTTTTGGGCTTCAGGAGAGTCAACCTCCCTTTCTCTCACAATTCGCCAATCCGTGGGGGATCCAAAATTAGATTGTTGGGTGGTTTGCTCTTCGTCTTATAGGAGATGTCTTTTTCTAATTACTTGAGGATTCTGGACGTAAGGGTCTACAGTAGATGCTTTCCCTTAATCTTGCTTCTTATGCACTTCAGTAATATAGTTCACTTTCGTCATCCGATCGTGGAGAATATTCATGTTAACTTTAATTTTTCTGGACGAAATAGACCCAGATGCTATTACTTCTCTACCATCTCTTTCGTCACCTCTTCCAACTCTCCTTCTATTGGAAACGCCTGATCCCACCATCTCGATTCCGTAAGGTCAACTCCCTTATCACTCCAACTGATGATTTAAAATGAAAGAAGGATAGCTCCCCTGATTCAAACAATTACCTCCCCACAGACGGCACTAAATGATGGTTCTTGTACCTCCAGGTCTCAGCAATAGCATTGAATCAGTCAAAGTTAGACTCTGCAACACACAACAAGCTAAGATAAGGGAGGGCTTAGTTTGCCCAAAGCCCCTCCGATGGTAGAGTTAGTGAAAGGTGAGCTTATCTCCAGTTAGAACTTTGAGAAAAAAAAAAAAGAATACCTTGTGTGCATGGTCTCCTGGCCTTTTCAAGCATGAGTGTGTGTGGTCCGTACAAAGGACAGGTCAGATGAAGGTTGTTAAGGGGGAGGAGACAGGTGTCACGGAGCAGTTAACTGTAAGTCTCCCATGAGAGGAGTTGGTGTCAGTAAAAGTAGATACTTGAGTTGCTAGGACAATGATGCAGCTAAGAGGAGATATGACTAGCGAGTATGCCAGCTAAAAGCATGTGTGACATTTAATGTGATAGACGTGCTGGTACGGATCTCGGCTAGGAGGAAGAGCAGACAAGGGGAGCATCTCCTCCCTGTGTGAGGGGTTCAAAGAGGAGACAAACTTGGGTAACGTGGTATCCCTGTGATGGATTTTTCAAACGAGAGTGGTGTCCTACGTAGCAGTCAAATAATCAAAGTAGTCTATGTGTCAAGTATGAGACTACCACATTCCACGTGTCTTCTGTGGATTAGACGAAGATTTATAATGCATCATCACTTATAAAAACCATTTTTTAATATATATATATATATATATCTTGAAATCTTAAACTTTAAAATCTAACTTAAATAATTTTTATTAAAGTAAAGTAATGATAATAAAAGCATATAAAATTTATTTTTTAAATTAAAAAAGATTAGTTTTATCACTTTAAGATAG
>CATIWM010406531.1:0-22680 GCA_949671775.1 Mallotus repandus | reverse complement strand
CTAGTTGCTTATTTTTCTGAGTTTTAGTTTTTTGCAAGCCTATATAAAGGCACTTCTATTTGTCTTGAAAGATCATCGAGTCAATTGAGAAAAAATAATACAGCAGCTCTTTTTGCTCTTTCTATTCAACTCCTTTATTTTCTTCAACAAAATTAGTCTTTGTTTTTCTCTTCAAACTAACACATGATGCCACATTTTTAACAGTAGCTGATACTGGTCCGTCATTGCCAGCAGAAGCGACTACAACGACGCCAAGACGCGTAGCATAATAGGATCCGAGTGCAGCGGCGTCCATATACAACTCAAGCCCAGACCCACCTAGAGACATGGTAATTACATCAACTCCATCACGTACGGCAGCGTCAGAGCCTGCCAAGATATCTGCATCATAGCAGCCCCCCTTATCATCTTGCGATGGCCAGCAGACTTTATAAACAGCAAGCCGAGCTCTTGGTGCTCCACCTTTCACAGTTAGATTGCCATGACCAAGACATTAATATCGTGAACAAAGTTACCACCAGCTGTAGATAAGGTGTGGGTGCCATGGCCTTGGGTGTCTCGAGCAGTGATTAATGATGAATCCAGAGGGCCTGCTTCAGCTTCATAACCTTTTCTGAAGTATCTTGCTCCTATAAGCTTTCTGTACATAGCCAATCAATCAGAATTAATAATGTGCATATATATGTTGCATTCTGGGTATGTTAACAGTCCAACTTCCAAGAAAGATCATCAAAAACCTGTTGCATGTTATATTCCTGTCAGCGTCACAAGAACCCGACCACTTCAACGGTACAGGGCCGTATCCATGGCCATCAAAACTTGGTGATTCAGGCCAAGCACCTGTAACAATGATATTTCTTGTAGCAATTAATATTGGAGATTTTTGTTGACTCCGAATATATTACACTAAATTGGTATATATAGTCATAAATTAAGAGTAGTTGTAGTTAAAACGATGGAATGCTAATAACTTACTGTAAAATGCTTAGAATGTCAAATTAATAATATTAAGATATTTTGGTAAAGTAATTATAAATAAATTAGAATTGGTTAAAAATTGTGATTTTCTTAAAATATAACAATGAGACGTGCACTCATATTTTACTAGATTTTTTTTTTAGTTTCAATTATTTTAATTAAATATTTTCTTAAAATTAATTTGATTTTTTAATTGTGTACAATATGAGTTTGATGGGTCAAATTACTTACCACTATCAAGACTTCCAATGATGATGTCTTCACCATATTTGGCCTTATTCCAAAGTGAGTCCCTACCATTAAATGCTGAAAACCAATTTATAGTTAATAGGTCTATATGTATGCTGAAAATTGGTTTTGGTCATATTTATTTATGCAAGTTTTCCAAGAAAATTTACCTGTCATGCCATAATTATTGTTTAGGGTATTAGTGTTTGCAGCAATCTTCTCTAGTCCAAGAAATTCCCATGAATATGTCGTATCCATTTTTCTTCTTCCGTTCTCTAGAATTGATATTACACTAGGATGGTCTGCATTTTAATTAAAAGCAAAATGCAACACATTAGCCAAAATTCAAGTTAAATAAATTGCTCATCTCAATCTTTTTTTTTTTTTTGAAATGTTGAGAGTGTTACTTGCAATCAACTTTACTTGGTCTTTTCCAAGCCTTACAGAGAAACCATTGAAAATTTTGCTGTAAGAGTACATCAACTTATTCTCTATATCTTTAACGCTGCATAATAAATAAAGGACAAATAAATTTATGTAATTAAGCATAAAATATTCTTAGGATATATAATCAAGAAAATATATTGTCAGTCAACTTTGAAGTATGACCAGGGTGTAAACAAGCTGAGCTGATTGTGAGTAATTTGGTGTTTGATTCAATAAAAATTTGTTCGAGCTCGTATATTGAAGCATATTTAATAAATAAGCGGAGCTCAAACTATACAAAACTCGGCTAGTGAAACTTGTGAACAAGCTCGAATAGAAGTTCGCGAGTCAACTATTATAATTTTAATGTTTAATAATTTAATTTTAAATATATAATATATACATTTTTATTATAAAAAATATATTAAAAATATATTATTAGAATAAAATCATAATTTTTATAAAATATATTTTAATTTATTTAATAAATAATTTATTTTTAATTTATAATTTCAATTTATCATTTATATTTTTAAAAATTTCTTTAAATTCGTTTAGATTCATTTAAGCTAACAAACAATTTATAAAATACCAAGTGATATAATAAAATCGGCTCGATTATAAATAAATCAAGTCTAAATTAGTTAAAATTCGGCTCGACTCAATTACACCCGTAAGTATAACCATATTATTAGATGTGATTACTCTAGTCTCCATGACAACATGTAGTAATGAATTAATGTAAAAATGTACACTGTCAGTTATTATATTGGTATTATCTACAAGTCAATAATGTTTTTTTTTTTTATGTGCGTGCATCCATAAAAAAAAAAGTTTTTTTACCTTGGAAATGCTGATGCAAGAAGGTCCAAATGTGACCTCCTAATCGCTTTGATACGATCAAGAAAAGGAATTTTTTCCAGAAAATTATGCTCTCCCAAATAGAACTATATAAGACTGCACGTTAGGGGAAAAAAATTAATAACATATATTGAAGCTCATCAGCAATTAATATTTTTTTAGTTAATATGGTTTATATGATCTATATATCGATAGACTATATAATAGTAGACAATTTTTCTCTTTTAAATTAACAATTATAAAATTCAAATTCTACATTATAAAATATTATTGAAAAGAAATTATCATTTAACTATTTTATAATTGACAATAATTAATATTTTTAATTTATCATTCAAACCTACAATTATATTAAAAAAAAAAAAAAAAGCTTACATGTTTCCCCGCGAAAGAGTGGCTTTGCAAGTGAGAAAAAAGCAGAACACATAAGATAAAACGGGAGAAAATTGAAACCTCCATATCGACAATTTTCTTCTCCTGCAAAAGTCTCCATTTGCTTTCCACTACTTTTAGAACTTGGGTTTTGCCCAATATGGGAGCCGCAGTTACTGAAAACAGTTTCAGTAATGAATTGTAGAATTCCGAGACATAATTCTAGCTACGGAATTCAAACTTTGTTGATTTCTGTTATTTTTTTTAAAAGTCCAATTCTTATAGTTATTAACTTATAAATGGTCAATAACTTGTTTTAAAGATAGTTGTTCATATTGATGGTGGAAAATATATATAACATATGACATGTTACATTTATATTAAAAATTTGTTGGTCATTGATGTGTTGTAAAAATTAAAAATTAAATTTACTATAACTAAAATGTTCAAATGAATATATTATAGCTAGTGGCTATTATAATTCCTTTTTTTTTTCAATTAAATTAGCTAGAATTAGTAAATTTTGAATACTATTCATTTAAAAAAAATTATTCAAAATTTATCTATTCAGTCACTTTGCTAATCATTATTTGCATTGACATTTATTACTTTAAATTATTCACGATATATATTTTATTTCCTTAAAAATTATGAGAATGTAATTTTGACTTTTAATCGGTAAAAGTTATGTTCTTTAAGGGAAAAAAATAATATGACAAGATAAGGGAAAAATTTGATAGTGAGCTTTTGGGTTGAATCTTTATTTATTGGGCTTCAATATAAAAAAAATAAATAAATAAATCTCACTAAATTTTCTTAATTATAATAGGTCAAACCTAATTTTTACACTGATTACATCAATTTTGGGCTAAAAAAGGGGGCCTGGTGGATATTATGTAAGTCAAGCCTAATGTAACATTTACATTTACTATTTTACTAATTACACTTATAGTTATAAACTTTGTAAGTCAAACAAAAAATACAGAAGCTTTGCTTCCACTAGTATGGAGAATCAGAGAATAGCATCCAGTGTAAAAAAAAAAAAAAATTGTTGTGTCACGAGAATTATTCAGACTAAGCAACAAAAACAATCACTTAACTTCGAAATCATAAACCTATAATCAAAATAGGCCAAGCAAGAAAGACACGTAACAGAATGTAATAGAAATGAGAAAACAAATAAAGACAAAAGAATTCTGAATTTGAGGCTCAGAATGTGAAATACTAATCATATGAATGCAATGCCACATTTATGACAGTAAATTTTTAAGAATGCCACCAAAGAAACTTTAGAAATTAAACACTCATTGTTTGAATAAGATCCGAAGAGGTGAAAGTTGTAACATCATCATTTCCTCAAATTCAAAATTCTTTTGAAAAAAAGTAGAAACAAAATATTCTAACATAGGAAACACAATGTTAATGTGTATCAAATTTCAGAATCTTCCTCTTTGCATCAGTGGCCAATGCCTCATTCTGGGACTGTTTGTTAGTCATAACTCATAACATATCAAAGCAAAAGAAATGGCCTGCATGTTATAGTAAGCATACTACACTAACAAAAGTCATCAGTATTCAAAAGATACATAATATATAAATTCAAATCAATGGAATTGACAAGATTAATATCAATAGAAGCATAAGCAAAATATCACACGGTCAAAAAATGACAGCTATTAACATAGGCTTAGAATTTGAGTTAGTAAAACTTGGTTGTTGCTAATTGCAAGTTTACGGATCGCTCAAGTAATACAGTACGGGTATTGTTCCTATAAAGAATAGTTGATGATTACTAATTCACTTAGTTAATTATTTGTCTAAACAAATCAATAAAAATTTAAAGTTTGAAAACTTAAATTAAACCAATGCGAATTAATTCAAAGAAACAATTGATGATAAATGCATGTACTAGAAATTCTCTTTTCACTTTGGAATTTTTGTATTAATTTATCATCCTTGTTAACATAATCTAAATTACTGCATATGATGCTTATCACTAATAATCTTACAACTCTCTCTCAAGCAATTAAAAGATAATTTAATTAATTCAATCGATAGACTAAACTCATGGACTCTCGCCTGCTAAGTTAAACTAACAAATCCTTAACTAAACTTAGGCACAAGATAATTCATACAATATTAAGTATTCAAAAGGTCTTTCAATTCAATAGAACTTAATAGACTTTAAACTAGATCCTAAGTTATTAATCTCATCTCTGTCTCATAACAACTTATATGAATTTTCAAATTAAGCTTATGCGTCACCTCTCAGTCTCAATATAACTTGACCCAAACCATACATAATATGTAAGAAATTAGACTTTGATTAAGTAAAAGAAATAGTTAATATAACCCCAAAACTACTAAGATCATTCCTAGTACATAAAGAAAATCTAGCCTAACATGGTTATGAAAACAAAAACACAAGTAGAAGAGAATTTAGCAAACATTATAAGAAGAATGAAAAGAGTGTAATTCCCCAATTTTTTTTATCTTGAAGAACTCCTTTGAATGCTGAAAGTTCTTCTTACTCGAATCTTTATAATTATGCCTTCTAATAATGAAAAGAGATTTATAATGTAATATATATCAATGCTACTAAAAACAGGAAAAATAAGGATAGATTTATTCTATGGCTAGTGAATGATGGATCAACGATGGGTAGTAGAAATTGAACAAATGCAAAATAATTAGCGACGAATATAACAATGGTTATGCAAAATCCTCACTAATTTTTTGTGGGTGCTTGGCCAATGTGTTAATCACCTATTAATGACGACTTCTAACCAATTGTTAATTAGCGATAAATTCATCAATTTGTCATTGAATGTGATACAGTTGGGAAAACTCTAAGATTTAGTAATGGATTAGCAACGGACTTATTCGTTGCTGAATTTTAGGGTTAAAATGACCCCCTTTCTCGTTTCCTCATCATCTCCAAAATTTAACCAAAAAACAAAAGTCGTCGATCTCCACCACCTCCGTCATTCTTTATAGCCACCAACTCAATTAGGTAACTCTAACGATGCCTCCAGCCACCTCCAACCTGTAAATTCCCTAAAGAGGGGTGAATAGAGCAAATGAAAGATTTAAAGAAATTAAACAATATTAAAAGAAGATTAAGAAAATGAAGAAGATTAAACACACTTATTTAAGGAGTTCGATTTCTCAAATAAACCTACGTCTCCACCTAACTCTCTAATATTAGGATTTTTAACCCACTTCAATCTATTCACTTATATTGATTATTACACAATAAGTTTTAGGATCAACTCAAACCTTACATGAGAGTTTTCAAAGGCACTAAAACCCAAGTGTTTTTATGGTAAACACTTAAACCAATTCCTTATCTACACTTAGATCCTTACTTCCCTTTTCTTTAACCTAAAAAAATAAGTAAAAGAATAATCTTAAGCTAGAACATAACCCACTCTCAAGTGCTCTTAGAAGTGTTGAAAGAGGAGAAGAGTTAATGCACAAGCTTGAACAATAAATTTTTATTTAACAACCAAAGAGTATAACTTGTAAATGATCCTCTAGCATTTAATTTTGTAGTTGAGGATAAAAAACTAGTTGTTGATGTGCATTAAATTCGTCTCCAAGCTTCCATGCCTTGATTAAATGTCAAAATAGCTTTTTGCAGGACTTTGGCATGTCATGGTCATAACCATTGACTAAACTAGCTATTGGGGTAGTCAAGTGACCCTTGTGTCTCTGCCATGTCATTGTGACTGCATGTCACAATCGCGATATAGACTGTGAGGGCCACTAGCCTTTTTTTTATTTTTGGCCTAAACTGAGGCTCGTGCATGTAACGTTGGTCCGTGAGTCCAATCATGAGTATGATCACAGTCGTGATCATGCTCATAAGGACCATTGCCCTTTTGCTAGCTAAAGACTCATTTGCTCGAGCTTGTGACATGAGATCGTGACTGTGGTCACAGGCTAGTCCCAGTTGTGACGGAGACCATGAGGACCACTAGATTCTTTTAACATGAAGGCTCTCTTGATTATGCTAATGATATGGGATCATGAGCCTTGTCACGAGTGTGATCACGGTTGTAATGAAGACTGTGAACACCACTGGCTTCAAATTTTGTTTAAGGCATTTTAATGTCCTTGAGCACGTGATTGTGATCCCGATCGTGACAGGGATCGTGACCATAGCATATTTGGCATTTGGCTTGACCTTTTGAGTGTTTCTTTATATCTAACTAATAGACACTTAAACAAAACTTATTAGCATTTCGAAATTGTGTTGTTAACATCAAAATGAGGTTAGATCAAGCCTTAATCATGCAAATGGCAAACACAACTGCAACAGCTCCACCTTCAACATCTGCCACCTCCAACAGCTCTGGCCACCTCGAGCACCCAAGTATTTTATTATTTATTTTTTAAATTATATATATATATATATATATATATATATATATATTTCTTGAATTATTATGATCTATTAATTGTGTAGTTAATTTAGTTATTTTAGTTTAAATATTTTATTTATTTTAAGTTAATTTAGTTCATTTTTAGAAAATTACTTAGTTAAATTAATTTTTTATTGTTACATGAGCGGAATATACATAATTAGAGAAAATATTTAGAGAAATTTTTGGTGTGTAGTTAATTTAGTGAATAATGTGAGGTATATATTTAGAAAAATATATTTAGCGATAGTTAAATTATTTAATTTTATTTAATATTGTGCATTTATCATTAAATCTTCATGAATTTAAGTACTATGAGGAAAATTTGTGTGTTTTGGAATATGGAGCCTATACATGTAGTTCTAGATCGATCAATCAACTTAGGTCTAGGAGAATCGACTTTGTGCATAGTTGTAACTTGAGCTTCCCCACCACTCGCTAATGCGACCTTGCATAAGTTAAGCTCCATATTGAGCTTGTCGACCTTACCTCGATCTTAGTATCTCTCATGAGGGCCCACATTGAAAATACACACATTGATAATAAACTTTGGTAGAAAATATCTATAAAAGAATCATGACAAATTTGAGCGATATTAAGGTTTAATGATGATGAATGCATTATTTGAGTTAATTCATTGTGTCAAACCTACATTTAAAGTTACTACTATGAAAAATAGTGACTTTGAATGTAATTTTAGCTCGATTAATTAGTTTAAATATATAGACATTAACAATAAATTTTGATTGGAAATATCTACACAAGAATCATGACAAGTTTGAGTGATATCATGTGTTTATTTCTTACCAAAATTTAATGATGATGTCTGTGTGTTTTGAACTTATTGATTTTGTCAAAGCTACATTTAAAGTCACAATTACCCAAAACATACACAACCTTAAGTTATACATCATATAAAATTTTAATTTAATTTATTTAGTAACATTATTTAGTTTGTTTGGTATTTATATTATGCACAATATTATAGAAGTGCAATGTGAATGTGAATTGTGTAAAGTAGTTGGTGGTTTATGCTGGAATATTTGGAAGTGTTGTTTATTTGCAGTTTTAAATAATTAATTTTACAATTTTCGACCTCTATAAGAGGTCTAGCAGAACGTAGTTACAAATGAAACTCTACCAAAATTTTCTTCATTTTTTGAAAATGTTTGGATGTAGATATAGGCAAACATCATCCCTTATTTCCATATGTGTTAGGCACTAGACTATTAAAGCCACCACCGTCACAACCACGACTTGCACCTTCTTCTCACCCCGCATCATTGCAGACACCCACTGGCCATAATGTTCACTCCCTCGTCAGTCACCCTTATTCTCAACTATCTCATCCCCATCCTTCTCAGCCTTCTCCCACCACTTCTCATCCCCCCGACCAATAGCCTTTGTTGCCTCTACACAGTTTGGTCACACACTAATCCGGACACTAATTAGTGCCAATGGTGACTAGTAAGTATAAATTAATTAACAGTTTTTTCATATACACACTATGAATAAATGTTATGTGTAAATATTGACAAGTTTGTGCAATTTTTTTGACAAATTCACTCCTTACACTCATTCTATTCATAATTATATAATGCAGAAGATCCATTACAGGCAGCATGAGGTTAGGTACACTTGGAGTGATGTACCCATCGACTTTAAGAACTTCCATTGGGAGAAGTTTAACGTAAAAAATAAAAGGAAAAATTATATAAAAAAACCCAACTTTTTAGAGTGTTTTCAAAATAGACCCTATTAAATTTTTTATTGCAAACGTAACCACCAACTTTCAAAAATTTACAATCGACGCCCTCCATCTATTTGAGTTGACAGAATGCTGATGTGGCAGTTAAAAAAGTTACCTTTTAGAATGCAACAAAAAAAAATGGGGCCACTCAGAATGTAACAAAAAAAATGGTCCCACTTTCTATTTTTAACAATTCTTATATTACTTCCAAAAAATACAATAACTACATTTTGTAATTAATTACTAAATTTTAATTTTTTTATCATTTTAATATGATTAAATAAAATAGCTTATAAAAATGTTATATACTTTTCATTAAAAAATAATCTAATAAATTAATTATTTTATTCTAAATTGCATCTCATTAAGCTTTTTTTTAAAATATTCCATAATAATTAAACACACACATATAAAAATATTATTATTATTATTATTACTTTACTATGAAAATGCCAAGAGAAAGATAATGAGAGTAACATGATGAAGCATGAGCCATGTATTCCAATGCCGAACATTAACTTCTTAATAAAAAAATATTTGGTTTATTTTTATTTTAAAACAATATTTTTACTAATAATTAAATATAGTGAAATATATATTTTTGTTTAACAATTATTTAAAATATTAAAAATTGAACAAACTTAAAAATTTTAACAATAATATTAAAAAAAATTGCATTTTTATATTTACTGTGCTCAAAAAATTCATTTTATGGTGAGTTGAAGTTTATTTTTTAATTATTTTTATACTAGTTAATATTTTTTATAGCTAAGATGATTAGCGCTGTAATTGTTAGTATTGAAATGATTTATTATGTATTGTGGGTAACCATACTTATATTTTATGGGTTCACATTGATGGAAATAAAAAAAAAAATTATATTTGATATTTAAGGGTCAGAAGAGATATCAAACTCAAAATTTCCGATTTATAGAGCAAAATTCTACTTGGACACTTGATATTTAATTAATATTTAGTTATACTTTATTAACTTTATTAAAGTACGTCACATATCATAAAGTGTAAAAAAATATTTTTTTAAATTAAGATTTAAGAGCTAATATTTTTGTTAATTTTTTAGTATGTTTAAATTAATTTTTGAAAATAAAAATTATGAAATTTTCAATATAATTAATTTTTATTAAAATATTATTTACCTACTAATAATAAAATTTAATTTTTATTTACTAAAAAGTATATAACATTTTTATAAGCTGTTTTATTTTACCGTATTAAAATGATAAAAAAATTCAAAGTTTAGTAATTAATTACGAAGTAGATATTGTTTTTTGGGAAGTAATATAAGAATTGTTAAAAACTAAAAAGTGAAGTCCATTTTTTGGTTGCATTTTGACATCAGTGGCTATAATTTTTTTTTTTTGTTGCATTTTAAAAAATAACTTTTGTAACTGCCACATCGGCATTCTGTCAACTCAAATAGATGGAGAGCGTCGATTACAAATTTTTGGAAGTTGGTGGTTATGTTTACAATAAAAAATTTGATAGGGTCTATTTTGAAAACACAATAAAAAGTTAGGTTTTTATGTAATTTTTTCAAAATAAAATTTCTAATATATTTAATATTTAATTATGTGTGTATATATATAATTTTTATGTAATTATATTTAATATAATTTTATTTATTTATGCAAAAGGCATATTATTGGCCTGAGTTCGAGGAGGGACGTATCTACCGTCAACGGTGGAGCGTCTATAAGACTCAGTACAACAAGACGCTATTGTAGGCAGCAGGATTTAGAGCGCACGCCCAAGTGTTTGGCGGCCACAGCACTGTGTAAGCTCAGGACCCACTAAAAAATACAAAATAGGCTTGAAGCCGAAATCGGAGATGGAGTCGTTACCTGAATGAAACCCAGGACACATTGTATAGTAATTGGATTCCACAGAGGTTCCCAGAAGCCATCCTCAGAGAAAGGGTTTGAAAACTGGGTATGGGCTTTTGGAATGCCCACCCAACCTTACAGTTGGCCTCCGTTTATGTTTTGTATTTTATTACTTTTAATTATTAAGTTATCTCTTTATTGACATGCAAATTGTAATTATTTCCAATCAATTGTCAGATTTTACTTTTAATCTGAGTTTGCACATTAGTCCGTTTTCATTCTTATAACCCTAAAATTCATCACAAATAATAAATTACAAAGATACATTTAAAGAAATGGGGAAAGGATTAGGGATTACAATCAGTTACACAATTAGAATATTAATAAAAAGTAGAATAAACAACTTTAAACTAATTGGAGATCAACACTTGGATGATTAAAAATCATCCTAAAAATCTTGCAAGATTCAAAATGTTACATCTTTCACAAACATAAAAATCCTACAAAAGAAAGCCATTTTGTTAGTTTTATAAAAAAAAATGAAATATAACACAAAATAAACACTTGATTGAATGAAATATCCTAATAATTGCATCAAAGGTTGAAATAAAGAATAAGATGAATACATAACAAGACGCAAACTACACAAGATAAGCATAAAGAATCGAAACTAATTCAAGCACAACTCTGATGGTACGGCGACATCTCTTTGATGAGGCGTGTGTCTCTTTGAAGAGACGTTCACCTCTTTGAAGAGACTTAATTCCTCTTTAAAGAGATGTGTTGCCTCTTTGAAGAGACATGTGCCTCTTCGAAGAGGCATCGCCTGACTATCAGACATAGAAGTGCACTTGATTGTTCTTTAAACATGAAATCAAGCAAGATCATATGCAAACAACTAAAAAATGAACAATTATATTTAGGAATTCAAAAGATCATGCACTAAATACAAATAAAATAAGCAACAAACCTAAAAAAAGAAAATAACCAAAGAGTTTAGGTAAATCAAGAAAATAATAGTTAAAAATGAATATTCTTATTTTCAAAGATAGGTTTGATGCTCCTAACTCAGCCCTCATAAATAAATTCTTGATTCCAACCCTTCTTTGAATGCAAGAGTCCTTCTCCCTTCTTAAGAAAATGAAACTTCAAGCCAAAAAGCCTCTTTGTTCTTTCTTTTCTTCTTTTTTTCTCTCAAAACTCTCCCTTCTCTCTTTTTAAGAAAATGAATCTTCAAGCCAAAAATCCTCTTTGTTCTTTCTTTTTTTATTTTTTTCTCTCAAAATCTTCTCTTCTCTCTTGCTGAAAAACGTCCTCTCTCCTTATCTCCTCTATTTATGTGTAAATATTTTTTCTTATCTGCACAAGTTGGTCGTGAATAGGCAATCGCCTCTTCGAGGTGGTTGCCATAGAGGTGATCGCCTCTTTGGCCTTGAGAGGTACTTGTATATTTGGGCCAAAGAGGGCTTGGGCTTAGGCTTCTAGGCTTAGTCTTTTGGGCTCAGGCTTGGGTTGTATATGGACGGGAATTTGGGCTTTAAGGTCCATTATCAAAAAGGTTTTGGGCCTCTCTTGCATTCAAAATTCACATCATCTCATCACCGGGCTTTCGTTACGGGCCGATCAAATCGAGTGTCTACAGTTTGCCTCCTTGATTTTTCAAAAAAAACATGCACACCAAAAGTGATAAATAATAAAAAGGATATACCTGACCTCCGAGATTCACTCAAGAGGTGGATTCTTTAAACTTTGTGTCGTCAGCCTTAAGGATTTAAACCCAAAAGGTCAAATTTTTAAACTTGAATTATGAACCTCAGGGATTCAAACCCGATCAGTCACTGCTTGATACTCGAACCGTGAACCTAGAGGATTCAAACCCGATAATTCATTATTTGACACTTGAACCATGAACCTCGGGGATTCAAACCCAATCAGTCACTACTTGACACTTGAACCATGAACCTTAGGGATTCAAACCTGATTAGTCACTACTTGACATTTAAACAGTGAACCTCGAGGATTCAAACCTGATCAGTCATTGATGAACCATGAACCTTGAGGATTTAAACCTAATCAGTCACTATTCAATATTTTGAAACGTGAACCTCAGGGATTCAAACCTAATTAGTCACTCCTAAACCATGCACCTCGGGGATTCAAACCCGATCAGTCACTGTTCAATACTTTGAAACATAAACCTTAGGGATTCAAATTTGATCAGTCACTCCTGAACCATGAACCTCGGGGATTCATACTCGATTAGTCACTCCTGAACCATGAACCTCAGGGATTCAAACCCAATCAATCACTTTTGAACCGTGAACCTCGGGGATTCAAACCCGATCAGTCACTGTCAGTACTTTAATCTGGAAAACCTCATCTTCTACCTAGTCAACCTTAGGGTACAACTCGTGAGGTGAAATACTGAAAACAATAATCTCGTCACATGAGACGGGAGCCTTAGAGCCACTTCCGGCTTCAGGCAATGTCAACTAAGAAATGCCATATAGTCATTGGGGCATCAAGCAGGGACAATTAAAATGTGCCATATAGCCTCTAGGGCGTCAAGCAAGGTCAAACAAGATATGTCGTATAGTCTCTGGGGGATTAGGCGATCTCAATGAAAAGAAGCCATTTATACACACAAAGTCAGTCAAAATAAGCCATTTAGCCTCACGGGCGTCATGCAAAAACAATCAAAATAAGCCATGTAGCCTCACAGGCGTCGAGCGAAGATAATCAAAATAATAATTAAAAGTGTCGTATAGCATCTGGGGCATCAGGCAAGGTCAATCAAAATAAGCCATATAGCCTTACAAGCATCAGGTGAAAACTTTAGTAACTGGTCTACATCATTTGTACTAGTGTTATCTCACTCTTAAACAAAACACTTTCGTAAAAAGTTCAAAACTGATGTATGCATGATCATGATTTTTGAAAACTTTCAAACATAATTAGACAACCAAGTTCGTGGTGTATGCAATATTTGTGGAAGACATGTATTATTCTAATGCGCCTAAGGATAAAGTTCGAAAATAACTTTTACACAATGATTCCATGTATGCAGAGCTAAGAGAAATAGAAAACCTTGAATGATTTAGCTAAATGCTTTTTCTATTTAAAGCTAATCTTTGGGAACTGACCCTCCTTCTATTGAAGAATCCACTTCTAAATAATGAGTCTATCAAAGACTATCATTGAGACTGATTTATCCAAATGGAACAGAAATTAAGACTCTCTCATAATCAAATTAGGATTATAACAATAACAAATGCCCTATGCTTGGTTCTCTCCTTAGAATACTTTGATGTCATAGGACAGTAGTGTTTGACCCTTAGTGTGCCCCTAGTTTCTGTCGCTCTTGAAGTTTATATATCACATGATCTTAAAATTTACCCCCCAGTTGAGGAATTGATTAGACCCTCTCTTTCTTGTATCATGGAGCAAAATCTTATAAGCCCTCGAATTACTCTTCTCAGAGTGAAAGTGCAACCAATTTTATTTTATATTCCCTCTTTTGCCTAGGCTACTCCCTTTCTAAGAGTTTTCAACCTAGCTGGGTGGTTGTAAATTCATGCTGATGATGGATCATTGTTTCATCATGCTCGATGTCCATATTGCCACTTCGGTTGTCGATCACTTAATGCTCTTGCTGTTAATTATCAGACATTGATGTCACTCACATCGTTGATTGCTGCAAAACTTGTAAAAAAGTCCATGTCTAACACTTCACAGGCTAACATCATGTCATTCATGACTATCTTCCCATGATTACGCATTTGTTATAATTTGGCATACTACATTATGCTTGTTATTGATCAGCCATTTGCGGGTTTTCTAACCAACTATTTTTCAGCTCATATTAAGTGGAATTTTGAGATTGGTTCCATTCACAACAATTTATGAAGATGGTTGTTGAAAAATAAATTTTCAAAAGGTCACATAGGAACGACTTTTCAAATATGGAGGCATAAGTAAAAATTTTCTTTCCCTTTTGTTCTCATTTTTATTTTTGTTTTCTTTTTCTTTTCCTTCTTTTTTTCTTTACTTTTCTTTCAAGGAGTTTGATCAATCCATTTCATGTATAGGAGAAGTTGAGGTTTAGAATGTCTAAATAAAAAAGTCAATTATGATATTTAGCCTTCTTGATGCAGTTTTGTTTCTCTTTATTTATTTTTTTTGGATCTCTCTCTCATTCATGCATAATCATAACAAATTCATAATCACGTAAATCAGGGAATCAGAGATTCATTAGCACTAAGGAAAAAAGTTATAGCTAAACATTGTTCTGAATTATTACAATACAAAAAACATTCAAAGAAAATCATCATTCATTGGTGCATAAATTCAAATCAGCTTCAACTTGTACTCTGAAACGGTAGAGCTCCTTGAAGTCCCATATGCCCATGTCTTTCAATTTATTGGGCAGAGGTGGAATGCACGCTTCTATGGCTATCATTAGCTAGTCTGATTCTACCGGTCTATGCTTCATTTGGGCTAACTTTCCTCTCCATCTGTCTAAAAAGTTTGTGAAAGGTTCATCTGATGCTTGCATCGTATTCTGTAACTCTTGGAGAGATACTTCAAATTGTGAATTCAGCTCATACTGTTTAATAAAAGCTGAACTTAGTTCTTTCCAGTCTTGTTGAATATGCACATCTAGAGTGTAGTACCATTTGATAGCAGCTCCTTCTAAGGACATTGGGAATTATTTGACAATCTGAGCTTTAGACAACCCAGTTGCTTTCATGTACGTGACATACTGCTTTAAGTACACGTGAGGATCATCAGTACCAGAGTACTTCTTGATGCTTGGGAATTTTTATTTTGGGGGCAATGCTTCTTCCTCCAAATCCAAGTTCGCATCCAAGTCAGCAAAGTTAGGATTGAGCCCATATTTTTTCATCGCAGTTTACAATTGATCCATTTGCCTCTTAATATCTTTCATCCATTCTGACTCAGTTGGGTCTATTAGTGCTTTTAGCTTTTCTTTTACAAGCTCACTAAGAACGGTTCTAATTTCAGAGTCTTATTCACCAAAGGGTATCTTCCCTACCATCTCAATAACCATGTCTCTAATCATTTGTCGCATATCATCCTCGATCTCTTTCAAAAGTTAAAAGATTCAATATCAAAATTAAAGGGCCCTGCCATTCTGGTCTCTTATAAATTAGTCTCAATTATTTGATTGGATCCTTGATATTCAGTTGGCGAAATTACCTTTTATCTGCCTTCAAACAAAAAAAGGCTTATGACTAGGAAAAATGTAGTTTTGAAAATTACAATGAATGTCATGTATGCATGAAATACAACATTATTTATTTATTTATTTAAAAACACATGAAAATCATATAGTGAAGCCTTCCAACCTTATTTCCCCTACACGCGCGTTCAATTGTGAGTTCCTTATCCTAGGATTTTTTGTCTGGTTTTTAATTATCATCACGGGATAACAAAATCGATGTGTGTAAGGAAACTCTCTAGACGATAAAACAAGTAGCAATTCCTTTAAATAAATCCAAAGTCCACTTTAACGGACCTTAGTAGGCATTAAAGGCCCAACTTGACATAGTCCATTTACAATGGACTTAGGTTTATTTTAAGGATTACTATATGGCATAAGACACATGCATTTGGAAAAAAATATTGAGGAAAATTACTAAGTCAATACATGAGCTAAGTCTTGGGTGTTAAGCTATGGCTCTCACAATAATATACCTCCATTACGTCTCCCCACTCAAAAGCCCATGCGATGTGGATAAGTGTGTACTATGAGTGATAATAATCAAATACCCTACCACCAGGTTTCAGTGAAACACAGGCAATAAAGCAATGACAATCATCAGGTTATTTAGGACTGAGTGTACATTTTGTGAAAATGTGTGGTGAATGCAAAAGAAATAAAAGAATAATTAAAAATGATAAAATACAAAACACTGGAATCAATTTCTCTATCCCCACTGGAGTCACCACTGTAGGCGACAGGGTTTAGCGCTCGCCTAAGTGTTTGGCGACCACGATACTATATGAGCTCAATGCCCACTAGGAAATACAAAATAGGCTTGAAGCCCAAATCGGAGATGGAGTCGCAACCCAAATGAAGCCCAGGACACACTATATAGTAATTGGATTCCACGGAGGTTCCCAGAAGTCATCCTCAGAGAAAGGGTTCAGAAACTGGGCATGGGCTTTTGGAATTCCCACCCAACCTTGCGGTTGGCCTCCGTTTGTGTTTTGTATTTTATTACTTTTAATTATTAAGTTATCTCTTTATTGACATGCAAACTATAATTATTTCTAATTAATTTTCAGATTTTACTTTTAATCTGAGTTTGCACATTAGTCTGTTTTCATGTTTATAACCCTGAAATTCATCATAAATAATACATTACAAAGATACATTTAAAGAAATGGGGAAAGGATTAGGGATTACAATCCGTTATACACTTAGAATAGTAATACAAAGCATAATAAATAACTTTAAACTAATTGGCGATCAGCAATTGGATGATTAAAAATCATCTTAAAAATCTTGTAAGATTCAAAATGTTACATCTTTCACAAACATAAAAATCGTACAAAAGAAAGCCATTTTGTTAGTTTTATAGAAAATAAAATATAACATAAAATAAACACTTGATTGAATGAAATATCCTATAATTGCATGAATGGTTGAAATAAGGAATGAGATGAATACATAAAAAGATGCAAACTACACAAGATATACATAAGGAATCAAAACTAATTTAAGCACAACTTTGATGGTGCGGCGACGTCTCTTTGATGAGGTGTGCATCTCTTTGAAGAGACGTTCGCCTATTTAAAATGACGTGTCGCCTTTTCGAAGAGACGTGCGCCTCTTCAAAGAGGCGTCACCTTACTGTCAGACATAGAAGTGCACTTGATTGCTCTTTAAACCTTAAATCAAGCAAGATCACATGCAAACAACTAAAAAAATAATGATTATATTTAGGAATTCAAAATATCATGCACAAATACAAATAAAATAAAATAAAAAAAAACCTAAAAATAAGGAAATTACTAAAGAGTTTATGCAAATCAAGAAAAAAATAGTTAAAAATGGATATTCTTACTTCCAAAGATAGGTTTGATGCTCCTAACTTAGCCCTCAGAAACAATTTCTTGATTCCAACCCTCCTTTGAATGCAAGAGTCTTCCCTTCTTAAGAAAATGAATCTTTAAGCCAAAAATCTTTTTGTTCTTTATCTTCTTCTTTTTTTCTCTTAAAATCCTCCCTTCTCTCTTCTTAAGGAAATGAATCTTCAAGCCAAAAATCCTCTTTGTTCTTTCTTTGTTCTTTTTTTTTTCTCTCAAAATCCTCCCTTCTCTCTTGCTAAAAAATGTCCTCTCTCCTTATCTCCTCTATTTATATGCAAATATCTTTTTTCTCATTTGCACAAGTTGGACACAAAGAGGCGATCGCCTCTTCGTAGAGGCGTTGCCTCTTCAAAGAGGTGATCTCCTCTTTGGCCCTGAGAAGTACTTGTATATTTAGGCCAAAGTAGGCTTGGGTTTAGGCTTCTGGGCTTGGTCTTTTGGGCTTGAGCTTGTATTGCATGTGGATGGGAATTTAGGCTTTTAGGTCCATTATCAAAAAGGTTTCGTGCCTCTCTTGCATTCAAAATTCATATCATCTCATCACTGAGCTTTTGATGCGAGCCGATTAAACCAAGTGTCTACAACTATACAACTGGACAAAGAAGGGGATCAATCCAGACAATGTTTAACAATATATCTAAGATAGGTGGTTGGCCCACTGGCAAAATCTCAAGTGAAAAAGAAGTCTGCTAAGCCCAAAGCCAACCATTTGAGTGAGAATGGAGGACCAGGCACCCATGGTACAATGCATATCGGTGGCTCCCACAGTATATAGTAAACCACATTAGAGCATTGGTAAGTTAATTTAATGATATTTTTATAATTTTTTTAATAATATTTATTAGTTGATTTAACAAAATTTTATAATATTTACCAAAGTTAATTAATTTGTTTATTTTTTTTATTTTTTTAAACTAAGGATTTAGAACGAAATTCTACGACATAGGAGATCTTCAAGAGGACGTGTACTAAGAAGGATGAGTCCTTCATTGATCGTTGATCGTAAAAACTTAATTTAAGTTATTTAATTTTTAAATTTCAGATTAATTTTTTAATATCTAATAATTTTTTAACCTTATGAATTCTTTATATTTATTTGCAAGATAAGATCACAGAGATGGTCGAGACTACATCATAGCTTGCTGATGATGCCTCGTAACCACTTACAGTGGACTTAAAGAGTATTCATCTCGAGGTTGTAGGTGGCAAGAAGAAGCGGTGCATCTATGGCCTTGGATCATACGTATCTACTCTCTACGGGAGCTCCTTCGACAGCATTGGCACTTTAACGCCTTGTGCTACCCTAGCTTTTGATGATTGTGTACTTCATCTAGTTTACCAACAATTAGAGGATGAGCGGACTAAGATGCTTTAACGTGAGAAGGAGCTGGAGGAGGAGCACGAGAGAGAATGAAGATAGCTAGAGGCTGAGCATTAGCAAGTCTCTACTCAGTTTGAGCGCTTTGAGCAGGATCAGGAGTATATGAGACGTATGCATTGTGAGTGGAGGTCAATGATAATGCAGATGCAGGCCGACTTCTCTCTCAATGGATAGTCTACATCTGGTGCCCATTAGGATGATTCAACCAAAGACGATCCTTTCCCTTTACTCCACTAACTCTGTGATTTTACATATACGATCATATTTTTTTTAATTTATTTTTCATGCATGTATATTGTTGTACATTAAAATTTTTGTATTATAGTATTAATATATATAATTACTATTTTTGTAATTATTTTAAAAATTTATTTTGAATTTATTTATTTTTATCTAATAACTATTAAAAACAATAATTTAAAAAAATTAAATAAATTATTATTACTAATAAATATATTTTTTACTTTTTTATATAAAAAAGTATTTTTTTAATTTATTTGAAAAGAACAATTTCAATAATTACAGACGGACTATCCCTTATTAATTTGTCACAAATTAATAACGGATAGTAGAGGTTATAGGACAAAAAAATAGCAACGGGTTGTTTTCTATCATTACATTAATCAATAGTTAATCCATCATTAAATTTTGTGATGGATAATAAACTCCGTTGCAAAATTAATTAGTGACCATGATTTTAACTACCGACATTTTTCATCACTAATTTCATTTACCAATGGGTTAGTGATAGAATTATTTGTCGCTAATCTAGAGATATTTTGTAGTGCAAGAATGTAATTAAAGTATATGCGCACACTCAATTGTTTGGCAACCACGGCACCATGCAGACTTAGGGTCCACTAGAAAATGTAACATGGCATCGAGCCCATATCAAAGATGGGAGACATCACCTGGATGAAACTGGAGACACATTTTACAACAACTAGATTCCAAGGAGGGCTCTAGTAGCCTTTCTCAGAGATTGCATATCTATATATATATATATATGCGCACGCTCAATTATTTGGCGACCACGGCACCATGCGAATTTAGGGTCCACTAGAAAATATAACATGGCTTCGAGCCCATATCAAAGATAGGAGACATCACCTTATGAGACTAGAGACACATTTTATAGCAACAAGATCCCAAGGAGGGCTCCAATAGCCTTTCTCAGAGATTGGGTTCAGAAACTAGGTATATATTTTTGGAATGTCCACCCAACCTTGCGATTGGCCTCCATTTGTATTTTGTGATTTATTACTTTTAATTATTAATTTATTTCCTTATTAACATGCAAATGTCCAATTTCTTCTAAATGATTTTCAAATTTTACAATTAAGTATGAGTTCTTTATTTAAGCTATTTTATACTATACAATTTTGATTTGGTCCACAACATTCATCACACAACATATACATTCATCAATAATAAAAAAAAAATAAATGAAATAAATGTACACAAAAAAAGGGAAGGATAAAAGATTATGATCCTTGCCACACACAAAATAAAATAACCAAAAAGTTTGATCTAATTAAATTGGCACTATTCACTTATAATACCCTAGAGAAGAATTAAATTAGCCATAAAAACCTACAAGGAAATAAATAAGTTAGTTCATAAAAATAACTTGAAAGCTAATTGGGACATTGAACTAAACCATATTTTACTTAGGTATTTGAATTTAATAAGGCACTAATTCAAATTATACTAAAATAAAAAATAATCAAAATTTTAAAAATCTAATTTAATTTTTTTTATATATAAAGCTTCTTAGAAATGGCATCAGATGGTGCAAGGCACCTCCATAGCACCTACATCACACACCAAAACTAAGATATTTATTAATAAGAAAAAAATACAAAAGTAATTTAGACAACCTCAAGGTCAAAAGAACACATAAACAGAGAAAGGAATTTTCTAAATCTATAACTATGACATCTCATGGCATCCTGACGAATCAAATCTTTACAACCCATAGGAAAGGAAGTCCACCATTCTGTAGAAGATAATAAAACTGCCATGTTCGCTAGCTTGTCAACAACCAAATTGCCTTCACGAAAAACATGATTGATGTGCAAGTGAATTGAACCAAGAGAAGCCATAAATTGATGCCATTCCTTGTGCATAGCCCAAGGAACATCACAACATCTCTTCTGAATGAAACGAACAACATATGAAGAATCACTTTCAATCCATTAAGGATTGATATTATGTTGAATGGCATAACACATGGCAACTATAACAGCAACCATCTTCGCTTCAAAAGAAAATATGTTGCCCGAAGGAATGACAAAACACCCAATAACTAGACCATTAGGCAAATGAAAGACACCACCTGCACCAGCCATACCCAGACAACCCTTAACAGCTCCATCAGTGTTAACTTTGATCCAACCTATAGGGGGAGGCCAACAAAATTCAATTTACTTAAAATTAAACAATTATTATCAGAAGTTCAACTATCTAAATTCTAAAATGAGAAATTAAATTACATAAAAACAAATAAATTTTTAAACAATAAAGAAAATTAAAATGCAAATTTAAAACATAATTAATTATAATCAAACTATCAAATTGAATCCAAATTGTAATTTAAATTAAATAGCATACTAAAATTTAATTTAATAAAAATCATAGATAATAAATACATCACAAAGCCTTTTTGAATAAAATTACAATTAATAAAAATGTAAAAGCCACGCAAACAATCTTAATTACTCGTTAGAGGTCGATTCTAACCCCACTGAGGTGATGCCTCTATGATAAGGCATCACCTTATTCATGTTAAGGCGAACTAACCATCACCATAACACACTAAGGCGGTGCCTTATCGAAAGGGCATCACCTTAGTGACCCAAATTGGTACAAAAAATAAACACTTGAAAAATATATAGAAATAAACAAAGAACAAGAATTCTAATACCTAAATTAACTCAATAAAATCACATGATTTTCATTGATTAAAAAAATCATAAACTAAAAATAAAAAAATGCTGAAAAACAAAAAAAAATCTTAATTTAGACTTACTATTGATAATACTAGCTTAGCTTCCTGTTTTGGCCTTTAGAAATTTTAGAATGATTGCAATGATCTCTAGAAAGTGTGCAAAACCAAAGTCCTCTCCCTTCACCGAGTTAAAATCTCTTCTATTGTCACATCCGTACCCTAATTATAGATATAATTGCATTCATAATACATTGCATTTACATACATGTTGATAGAGTTTAAGTATAAGCTAGTATTTGTAGTCAAGTTAGTGTATCGGGTTAACCGTGTTTTGTATTTGATCA
>CATIWM010406466.1:0-35299 GCA_949671775.1 Mallotus repandus | reverse complement strand
ATAAGCTAGCTATTAGGAGGAGATTGACATGTATGCTTGATGAAATTGTATACATACACCCTGTTCATTATTTTGATAATTTGTGATTTTGAGTTTCCTTGAGGACAAGCAAAGATTTAAGTGTGGGGGTATTTTTTGGTGTCAATTTATGCATAGTTTTAGGAAATTAATTTACATACATTTGCATGATTTTAATTTCATTTAGTATAGGTAATCATATAGATATAGTTACTTTTGATTTTCCTTTTTTTTATAGGGAAAAGGAAGTTTAGGAGCTTAATTGAGTGAGATAAAGAGAAAAAAAAGGAAAGAGGAATAGAGTTGTAATAGTGCCTTCACTGTCACAATCGTGGCTGAATGCACATCGTGGGTGTGTACAAAATGCCAAAATCATGGTTTCGTACCAGCCAAAGCCACTACCATGATCGCGGTATTAATACACGATCACGGGTGTCATGCATCCAGTGCGCCTACTACTGATGTGGACCTGCAAAAAGAGAGAAGCATAGAGTGCTGAATGGATGAAAAGGCAAGGCTATAAAAGGGCAAGAATAATCACTTAAGGGGCAGCTGCATTTTATTTTGGTTCATTCTAGAGGAGAGGAGTTCAACAATTAAGGAGAGGAAGGAGGAAGAAAGAAAGCTATTATGGAGATTTGAAGCTTCTGATAACAAATCTTCTTTCCTTTCGCTTGTATTTTGATTGATAAATGCTGATCTTACTTGCTAGTACTTTAAGAATGTTGAACATTATAGCCATGTGTGGCTAAATTTACTTATGTTGTTGGGATGATGAGACTTGTTTGATTTAATGTTAAGTTGATGTTTGATATTACTTCTTATATGCTTATTATATTTGTTGTTTTATTGAATGCTATGTTTTGGCCAGATATAGCTCTAGTTTAGATCAATGCAGTGAGAATTGGTATATCTAATAGACCCATAAATATTTGTTTGATTTGTTAAATGACTTGAGAAAGCTTATCATAATCTAATTTTTTATGGGTTTTGCTTAATGCCATATATGATTAATTATGGCTATTATCATAGTGATGATGAGAGTTAAGTTATAGCTTTAAGTTCATTTGGTTCATATGCATGTTTGAGTTGGGAGTATCACTCGAGAGAGGGTTCTTGATGGTTATTTGATAAACCTGAGATATGCATCAAAAAGTCAATATAAACATCAAGTTAACTTGATGAAAAATGTGGTTCTTAATATCCCAACAACATGCTTCTCCCATTGATTGTTCCTTTGGTTATTTTGATTACTACTTAGCACTCTTTAAATCCTTTAGATTAATTGTTAGTTTAGTTTATTGCTTGTCTAAATCAAATAAATTTTATTAGCCTCAAACATAAACAATCAAGATTAATAGGTGTCTTAGTACCAATCCTTGTGGGACACAACACTTTGCTCACACACTATATTACTTGTTCAACCTGTGCACTTGCGGAATTATAACATGCAAATAAGTTTTTGGTGCCGTTACTAGGGATTGGGAAACTAACATCATATTTAATCAAGATTGTTATGAATTAGAGAATTTTCTATTTTTACATTCTATTTTTGATTTGTGCATTCTGTTTTAGGTACTGTTGTGGTTGTGCATGCAAGAGGAGAACCATTGATATTTATCTCGGATTTATCCAAGTTCGCGAGAGAGAACCAAAATAAATCTAAGAGCGTGACTAGAATTATGGCTGCATAACAAGGATGTCAGTAAGCTAATACAGAGCAAACTCTCCTTGAGTTTGTTAAGCCAGGTTTGGATAGAGCTTGACAAAGCATTGCAAGACCGATTGTATAGGCTAACATCTTTGAAATTAAGCCTGCTCTCTTGCAAATGATTCAATCCACTTTTTAATTCCATGGTCTACCATCAGAGAATCTAAATATGGACATTGCAAATTTCTTGGAAATCTGTGATACATTCAAGTATAATGGAGTTTCTGATGATGCCATTCGCTTGAGACTTTTTCCATTTACTTTCAAAGATAGAGCCAAGGCATGGCTTAATTCTCAGCCACCAGCCTGTATTACAACTTGGGACCTTCTAACTCGAGCATTATTGGAAAAATACTTTCCCCCTGCGAAAACAACAAAGATTGTGAAAGACATAACCACTTTTCAGCAATATGAAAATGAACCTTTGTGTGAAGCATGAGAGAGATTCAAGGAATTACAACAAAGTTGTCCACATCATGGTCTTCCTAAAGATGTTCTCATTCGAACCTTTTGTAATGGTGTGATGAGATCCACAAGAGACACTATTTATACAACTACAGGTGGATCTTTGATGCGTGAAACTATTGATGGAGCTTTCGAACTCTTAGAAGAAATGGCAAACAACAACTGCCTATGGCCTTTGGAGAGGCAATTGGCTCCTAAACAAAGAGGCAAGCTTGGAATTGATGATGCTACTTCTATTCAAGCTCAACTTGCTACTTTAAATAAGAAAATTGGAGATTTATCTATGAGAGGTAATGTTGTACCCTCCTCTTCTTCAGCGATGTTTTGTGAACATTATCAAATGCTTGACCATTCAACACCTGAATGTGGAATTGGGAATGGAAATATATAAGGAGAAGGAATTCTAGAAAATTACAGTTATGTTGGAAATCAATTCCAACCAAGGCAATAAAACAACAATCCTTACTCAAGTACATATAATAAAGGATGGAGGAACCACCCAAATTTCTCTTAGAGCAACAATTAGCACTCATAAGGATTTTAGAACCAATTCTCTAAACCAGCACCACCACTTGGATTCCAATCCAAGTCTATTGATGAGAGGTTTTCAGCCATTGAGTCAAAATTTGACAAGTTCTTAAAGGCCATCAGTTCAAAGATCAACAATCAGATTGAGAAGTATGACCAAATTCTCAAGAATCACTCTTCATCGATTCATAATATTGAAGTTGAACTTGGTCAGCTTGCAAATGTAGTTGTAACTCAAGCTCAAGGCCATCTTCCGAGCAATATAGAAGTCAACCCAAAAGAGCAAGTCAAGGCCATTTCCCTGAGAAGCGGTAAAGAACTTCAAGGACCTCAACAACCACCTCCAAGAATTAATGCAAATGAACAACAATAAGAGCAAAAAATTGAAGACACACCAGCTGAAAGTCAAGAGAAAGAGCTTAGAGAATCAAGTAAAGCTTAAGAAAAGTAACCTGCTCCTACTATAGATACATCAAAATATGCACCAAAGTTAACTTTTCCTTTGAGACAAAGGATGATGAATCATGATGAGAAGAGATTTGATAAGTTCATCAAAACCTTTAAGAAAATAGAGTTGAAGTTACCCCTCTCAAAAGCTCTGAATGAGATGCCAAAGCATGCTAAATTCCTCAAAGATATAATCATCAACAAGCAAAAATGGAGTCACAACGAGATGGTGCCCTTAATGGAGACTTGTAGCTATATTATTTCTAGAAAAATACCTGTCAAACTCACAGATCTAGGGAGTTTTACAATTCCTTGCACCCTTAACTCTAAAGATTTTCCTAACTGCTTGTGTGACTTAGGAGCTAGCATTAATCTTATGCCTCTTTCTCTTTTCAGGGAGCTGAACCTTAGAGAGGTGATCAACACCAACATAACACTTCAACTTGCTAATCATTCAACCAAGAAGCCTTATAGAGTAGTGGAAGATGTACTGGTGAAAGTTGACAAGTTTGCATTTCCAGTGGACTTTGTCATTTTGGATTTTGAATAAGATAAAAACTGTCCCTTGATTTTAGGGAGACCTTTTCTCAATACTGAGAAAATTTTAATTGATGTCCATGAAGGCAAGATCACATTGCGAGTTGGAGACAAAAAGGCTTAGTTCACGATGTCAAAGTTAATAAGGCAACCTTTAGAAACTGAAGAATCATCCATAAGAGTATAAGAAGTTGAAGAATGTATAAGAGAAATACAAGTAAAGATGGAAATGGAAAAGCAAGCTGAGGATGAGCATCTTGAAGAGGAGGCATGGGATTCTATTTCTGCATCTAAACTCTTGATTCAAAGTGATTCACCAACACCGCCATCCATAGAGAAACCTCCTTAACTAGAGCTCAAGCTTTTGCTAAACCACCTAAGATATACTTTCTTAGGAGAAGGAAACACCCTTCCCATCATTGTCTCCAATAAGCTCACTAAGGAGCAAGAAAATTGAGTTTGTGAAGTGGTTAAAAGAAGGTGGAAAGTAATGGGATGGCAAATATCTGATACCAAAGGCATTAGCCCTTCTTTTGTCATGTACCAAATAGGTATGGAGGAGGGTTATAAGGCCACCATAGAAAGGCAGAGAAGGCTCAACCCAAAAATGCAAGAGGTTATAAAAAAAGAGATTGTTAAGCTATTAGATGCTGGCATAATATACCCTATTTAAGATAGCAAATGGGTGAGCCCAATTCAACGTGTCCCCAAGAAAGGAGGGATGACAATTGTTGAGAATGAAGAGGGTGAAATGATTTCTAAGAGGGTAGTGAGTGGTTGGAGGGTATGTATTGATTATCAGAAGCTTAACAATACCACTCGAATGGATCATTTTCCCATTCCCTTCATTGATCAAATGCTCGAACGAATTGCTAGCCATGCATTCAATTGCTTCTTAAATGGCTATTTTGGTTACAATCAGATCTTCATTGCACATGAAGACCAAGAGTAAATGACCTTTACTTGTCTATATGGCACCTTTGCTTATAGGAGGATGCCTTTTGGCTTATGCAATGCTCTCGCCATGTTCCAAAAGCGTGTAACAACTATTTTTTCTGATCTAATAGAGAGCATTATGGAAGCCTTTATGGATGATTTCTCTGTATTTAGAGATTCATTTCAATGATGCCTCTCTAATCTTGACAAGGTGTTGAAAAGATGTGAGGACACTAACTTAGTGTTAAATTGGGAGAAATGTCATTTCATGGTAGAAGAGGGTATTGTTTTAGGACATAAAATCTCACAAGTAGGCATTGAAGTGGATAGAGCCAAGATTGAAGTCAGAGGATTATTGGGACACGTTGGCCTTTATCGATTCAAGGATTTTTCTCAAATTGCTAAACCTCTAACTTATATGTTAGTTAAAGATATGCCATTTCATTTTGATAAATCTTGTCTAGTTTCTTTTGGCAAGTTGAAAAAGGCTTTGATATCAGCACCAATCATTTCCCCACTAACTGGTCATTGCCTTTTGAGTTAATATGTGATGCCAGTGATGTGGCAATAGGAGTTGTCCTTGGATAAAGGAAAGATAACAAACATAACACTATTATGCTAGTCGAACTCTTTTAGATGCGTAATTGAATTATACAACTGCTGAGAAAGAGTTGTTAGCTATGGTGTTTGCAATGGAAAAATTTTGATCTTATATTTTAGGATAAAAAATTATTGTTTACACTGACCACGCAACATTAAGATACTTATTTACGGAAAAAGATGTTAAGTTGAGGCTAATTCATTGGGTTTTATTACTGTAGGAATTCAATCTCCAAATAAATGACAAAAAGGGGAGTGATAGTAGCTGATCACTTATCAAGGCTGGAACAACATGACAAGTCACCACCTGATAAGCAAGAAGTTAATGACCAATTTTTGGATGAATTTCTCTTTGTTATTCAATATTTGGAAACTCCATGGTATGCTAGCATTGCAAACTACCTGGCTTGTGGTGTACTACTTCAGGAGTTGACATTTTCACAGAAAAGGAAGTTCCTCTCTGAAGTTAAGCACTACTGGTGGGATGACCCAATTCTGTACAAAGTGTGCATTCATGGTCTCATCAGGAGGTGTGTGCCTAGCATAGAAATCTTTTCTATACTCAAGCATTGCCACAACTCCCCGTATGGTGATCATTTTAGACCTAATAGAACAGCCTCAAGAATACTTGAAAGTGGATTTTACTGGCCCACATTGTTTCAAGATGCAAGGGAATTTGTTCAAAGATGTGATAATTGTCAAAGAATGGGGAACATCACAAGACGAGATGAAATGCCACTTTCTAATATTCAAGAAGTAGAGCTTTTCGATTTTTGGGGAATGGACTTCATAGGACCTTTCCCTTCTTCTTATGGCAATCATTATATCCTTGTTGGAGCATATTATGTTTCAAAATGGGTAGAGGCTATAACAACACCCACTAATGACACTAGAGTGGTTATGAAGCTTTTTAAAAAAATCTTTTCCAAGTTTGGAGTCCCAAGAGCATTGATAAGTGATGAGGCATCACATTTCTACAACAAGCAACTTGAGATGCTTTTGAATAGATATGGAATTTGTCATAAGATTGCAACACCCTATCATCCTTAGACCAATGGCCAAGTTGAAGTAACTAATCGAGTCTTGAAGTAAATCTTGGAGAAAATAGTAGGTAACTCATGAAAGGATTAGTCAGTTAAGTTGGACAATGCTTTGTGGGCTTACAGGACTCCTTCAAGACACCAATAGGAATGTCTCTATATCATTTGGTATATGGAAAAGCTTGCCATTTGCCAGTTGAACTTCAACACAAAGCATATTGGGCAATCAAGGCCTTGAACTTTGACATGAATACAGCTGGAAAGAAGAGAATATTGTAACTTCATGAACTTGATGAACTCCGACACTTAGCCTATGAAAATGTCAAATAACATAAGGAAAAGACCAATCGTTGGCATGACAAGAAGATTATTCCCAAATCTTTTAAGGAAGGAGATTTAGTTCTCTTGTTCAACTCAAGGTTACGTTTGTTTCCAGGCAAGCTCAAGTCTAAATGGAGTGGACCTATCAAAATAGTCCAAGTATTTGAGCATGGTGCTCTCATAGTGGAAAATGCAAGAGGAAAGCAATTCAAGGTCAATGGTCAAAGGTGCAAGCCATATCAAGAGGATATGGTGATCAAGGATAGGGATGCAATCCCTCTTTACCTTACTGATTAGAGGATTTCCTTACAAAAAGTCAAGCTATAGACTATAAATTTAGCATAACTATAGTTTAATTTTTTATTTTCATTTGCATCTTCATAATATATGTTTTATTTATTTTTCATTATTATCTTCATTTATTAACTGAATCTCTTATTAAGTTTCTTGCATTTTGGTTTCTAGGGAACTAAAAGGGTCTGAGTCAGAAATTTTCTTTTGGAGTGCAGGGCATAATCTGCGATCATGGAAATTTTTGTGATTGTGTCTTGCCCGCATCGTTAGCCTTAATCATTCTATCATGATCGTGTCAAAATATGAGATCGCGGTTTCATACCAGACGAAGAGATAGCATTAACTCCACCACTTTCCAATTTCAAAAACTTCCCCTATTTTATTCTCACTACTCTCTTCTCACCAATTTCTCTTATTCCTCCAAACCTCTAGCGCCCAACTCCCTCAAAATTTCTGAAAAGCCATAAGCTCTTCCTTGCGCCACCATGCCTCTGCGTACCAGAACATCCGCCAGCCGTAAAGGAAAAGTACCAATGAGAGAAGATGACTAACCACAATCGAAATGGAAGCCACCGTCATCTCCAAGCCGACACCCTCCGCTTGCTATCGACTATACCGATCAGTATAATGCCCCATTTCCTATCTGTTCTCATGTTGAAGGACAAAGGTATGTCTCCCTCTATCGCCAAAAAATAGTGACATGCAAATACTTTGATGTGCCATTATTGCAACAATTAGGTCTTTAGGGTACATTAGAATCCTTGTGTATTCAACTAGGTTGGGGGAAATTCATCACTTTGCATCATGATACTTATAAAGAATTAACACTTGAATTTTTCACCACTTTGAATCAAGTAGAATCCTATAGCTCTGCACTCACTTTTCATCTCTTTGGACACGCATACGAGATAAACTTTGACACTATGTGTGAAGTATTTAGGTTTCTACAGGGGGGGATTAACAGTGGGAAATTTTGACCCTGCTGAGTTTTGGACGATTCATTTTGGATCAATGCATTATTCGAGAAGCCATGCTCTTCCCAATGGTATGATCTGAGATCATTCCTATCTCATTCTGCACTGATTCATAAGCTCTGTTATCTTTGGTAATAATGAGACTAGTATAGTTTCAAAGCAACAATTTTTCTTTTTATGGAGTGTACACTATGAAAATGCCTTAGAGGGGGGGGGGGGGTGAATAGGGCTATCGAACAAAAATAAAAACTTAAAAATAAATGAACAAAAATGAAAGAATATTGAGAAGGAAGAATGATGAACACACGAATTTAAGGAGTTCGAATTCTCAACAATCCTACGTCTCCACCTAACTTAACCCCAAGTTAGGATTTTGAATCACCACAATCTATTCCCCTAGATTTATTTTTACAACTTGAGTTTTCAAGGCTTACTCAAAAACCGATTCACAAGTGTTTTGAAGGCTTACACTAAAACTAAGTTCCCAAGTGTTTTAATGGCTAAACACTTAAACTAATTCCTTTTAGAATAGAACCACATTTCCCTTTTTCTAAACCCAGAAAATAGAAGAACAAGAATTTCTATTCTAACACTCACCAACTCTCACAAGATTTTATCATGTACAAGAATGAATTAAAGAGAATTTTGAGCTTAATTGAATGCTTAAGAATGTATAAATGAAAAACAAGTTTCTTAACCTCTAAATGATCTTCAGAGGTTGTATTGATAGTTGAGCAATTCAATTATAGCTGTTGGAAACAATAATTTTATTTCCAACAAATTCAAACTTCATTTGAAAGAAATTTGAACTTTTAGCCTGCTTTTTCTTTAGTCCCGGTCGTGATCACACTGATCCCGATCGGGATATTTAAAAATATATCCATTATATATGAAGTTTGCATTGATCCCAGTCATGACTGCCTTGATCCCGATTGGGATCACATTGGTCCCCGTCAAGACATTGGCTCGGGATATGTTCTGGAAGATTTCTTCAATTTGGTGCAATTTTGGTCCCGGTTGGGACTTGCATGGTCCCGGTCAGCATCATGACTTTTAGCCATTGAATACGATCGAATCAGCTTTATACTTCTTCATGAAAGTTGTAGGTATTTATCTTAATTTCCATAGCACTTTGAATCACCTCAATTGAACATATGTAGCTCAAGATATTTTTGAAATACTAAGAGCTGCTCAAATTGAAATGAAAACTGCATATGCTAATTTTAACTGAATATTTTTAGACCCAAATGAATTCGGATTTTGACAAATAAGATCAATTTGAAAAGCTTGTGATGTATAATTCAAATGTTAAGAAGGCAACTTTCTCATTATAAAAGTCTAAGACTTCCAAAATCTTCCTGGAATCCTTAAGGTCGATTTAGCCCAAAAGCACGCTTAACTTCATTTTGATTTCCATTATAGTCCTAGCTTATACACACTTAAACAAACATATTAAATGTTCAAAATCAAGTTTGTTAAGATCAAAATCAAGATTTATTATTGCTAAGGTCAACACAACGCAAACATCATGTTTGCACTACACATTTTATATTTCAGTAGTTATTGAATGTCAATACTAGTTTTAAAGTCAGAATCTCTATGGGTCATATAGTCTCAGCACCTGCCCTATATTTTTGCACCTTTGACCCTAGATGCAATACATTGACTATGATTCCATCTGGTTTTCTTAATCAAGACTTTCTTTTTCATGCTCAGGTAATAACCAAGGACATGGGGCTTCACCATTAACAAATAAGAACCTGTTTCAAAACCAGTCACCCCGCAGGCCCATCTAAGGAGTTTACCCCTATTGCAAAGGAGCTCTATAAGGATGTCTAGGAAGACAACATGGAACAAGATGTCCCACAGTACCCCACTGAAGATGGTTGGCAACGAGTGATGGCCAAGTTGGAGCAAATGGAACAAGACCACAATGCTATGCATGAAGAACTTAAACAAGATAGCAAAAATGTATGAAACATGCTTGACAACTACATAATAGCCACGGGATATGGTTTCCCTTCACCTTCTCCATCACCTCCACCATCTCCTCCACAAGAGGAGTAACTTCTTTTCCTTATGTTTTTATTTTTATTTTTGTTTAATCTTTATTTTCTTTTACATATTTCATGTTTATATTTGTGTTTTGGTTTTGAAGTTATGTTTATGCATTACATATATTATTTTTTATTTTGCATTTAGGTCCCCACTCACATTGAGGACAATGTGCAATTCAAGTGTTGGGGGGGGGGGGGGGGATCATTTTGCATTTTTAATATATTTTAGGTTGCATACATTTTCATTTTGGATTGGTATAATTTGACCCAAATTTTTGAAACTTTTGATACTCGATGTTTGAATTTTGGAAAAATTATCTCAATGATGAGAATTTTTAAGCTTTTAATCAATCTAATGCATGTTGTTGCTTGCTTGATCATGATTGTGAATGACTGTTTTGTGAGTTAGTATTTTGAATGAACTAAACTCCTCTTCAGGGTCCTTTTTTGTTGTATGCAAAAGGAATCATAAAAACACTCTATTTCCTTTCTAAAAAAAAGAGAAAAAGAATAAAGTTATGGGGAAATTGAATTCTATCTACTCTAATGCTCTTTAACAAGAGTATAAGTATTCAAAGAACCCTTTCAAGGTGTTCACTTTTAGTAGTTTGGGAAAGATGGGGAACTACCGAGAGAGGGAAGAAAAAGCACTAAGTAAAAAGAAAATAAATAAAAATGTTAAGAGTTAATTCCCGTGTGCTAAATTAAGAACGACCTTAACTTGAAATCTTTTTCATTCATGCATACTTCTCCCAAGATTGTGATTCATCTTTGTGTGATTGCAAGTGGATAACATGCTCTTCACTTGGTAAATTATAATTCTCAACTTGGCTTGTTAACCTTGTTTTTGAGTTGCATAAGCTAGCTATTAGGAGGAGATTGACATGTATGCTTGATGAAATTGTATACATACACCCAGTTCATTGTTTTGATAATTTATGTTTTTGAGTTTGCTTAAGGACAAGCAAAGATTCAAGTGTGGGGGTATTTGTTGGTGTCAATTTATGCATAGTTTTAGGACAGTAATTTACATACATTTGCATGATTTTAATTGCATTTAGTATAGGTAAGCATATAAATATAGTTACTTTTGATTTTTCTTTATTTTGATAGGGAAAAGGAAGTTTGGGAGCTTAATTGAGTAAGATGAAGAGCAAAAGAAGGAAAGAGGAACAGAGTTACAGTAGAGCCTTCACTATTGTGATCGCGGCTGAATGCACGATCGTAGGTGTGTGTAAGATGCCAGAGCCTAGAGATATCAAGCCTTTTATGAGCATGACTGTATGCATGATCGCGACTTCTAGCCAAAGCTACTGACACGATTGCAGCTTTAATGTGCAATCACAGGTGTCAAACTTCTAATGTGCCTTCTGCTAATGTAGACTTACAAAAAGAGAGAAGCATGGAGTGCTGAAAGAATGAAAAGGCAAGGTTAGAAAAGGGCAAGAATACTCACTTTAGGAGGAGGGGCATTTTTATTTTGGTTCATTCTAGAGAAAAGGAGCTTAATAATTAAGGAAAGGAAGAAGGAAGAAAGAAAGCTATTCTAGAGATCTAAAGGTTCTGATAATGATTCTTCTTTCCTTTCTCTTGTATTTTGATTGATAAATGTTGAGCTTAGTTGTTAGTACTTTAAGGATGTTGAACATTATAGCCATGTGTGGTTAAATTTACTTATGTTGTTGGGATGATGAGACCCGTTTGATTTAATGTTAAGTTGATGTTTGATATTGCTTTTTATATGCCTATTGTATTTTTTGTTTTGATTGAATGCTATGTTTTGGCAAGATATAGCTCTAGTTTAGATCTATGCAATGAGAATTAGTAGATCTAATAGACCCGCAAATGCTTGTTAGATTTATTGGATGACTTGAGAAAGCTTAACATAATCTGGTTCTCTTATGGGTTTTGCTTAATGCCATGTATGATTGATTGTGGCTACTGTCATAGTGATGATGAGAGTTAAGCTATGGCTTTGAGTTCATTTAATTCATATGCATGTTTGAGTTGAGAGTATCACTCAAGAGAGGGCTCTTGATGGTTATTTGATAAACTTGAGATATGCATCAAGAAGTCAATATAAACATCAAGTTAACTTAATGAAAAATGTGGTTCTTAATATCCCAACAACATGCTTCTCCTATTGATTGTTCCTTTGGTTATTTTTATTACTACTTAGCACTCTTTAAATCCTTTAGATTAATTGTTAGTTTAGTTTATTGCTTGTCTAAATCAAATCAATTTTATTAGCCTTAAACATAAACAATTGAGATTAATAGGTGTCTTAGTACGAATCCTCGTGGGACACGACAATCTACTCATACACTATATTACTTATTCTACCCGTGCACTTGTGGAATCATAAAATGCAAACAATGGACTCCCTCTTTTAACAATTCTATATGCTAAGAATCACTTTAATTTTATATGTTTTTTATTTTTTTTTACAGTTGAAAATGGAGGAGGGGGGATTTGAACCTTCCCCTTCTATAAGGGGGTCAAAACCTTCTATCACTAGACTAGGGAAGGCTGGCTTGATTTAATACTGTTTGATTCAATGTTTTGAAGTACAATTAAATGTTTAAATTTGTTAATCATGTTAAAATTATCAAGAATTGACCGATTGAAATATTTTGTTAGCCTCGAACCAATAACTTTGGAATTAGCTGGAAAGGAAATATTTTTGCTCAAGTAGCGTTTCAATTTTAAATTTTAAATATATGCAATTGTATTAAATTAGTTATTTAAAAACCTTTGTTACCTCTATATTCTTACCTAGTTTGAACCAAATGAATTAAAATTCAATAAGTTCCAAATAGAAATGGTTAAAAGAAAATATTTTCTTAAAATTAAAAAAAAATCGACTATAATTATCAAAAATAGCAAATGTTAGAACTAAATTTTACATTTCAGATATAAAATTATTGTTGGACCTAGTGAGAATTGTAGAGCAATGGTAAAAGGTTGTATTGTATTGATAGTGAATAATACAAATATATATACCATGTGTATTTACAATAACAATAACAAATACATAACAAACTTTATACTTATGTTTATCTTCTAATACCCCCCTACAAGCTAATGGTGGGGAAGGAACTAACCGAAGCTTGGAAATGAAGGAGGTGAATTATTGTTGAGCTAATGGTTTTGTAAGAACATTGGCCTATTTATCAGAAGAAGAAACAGTACCAACCAAAACATAATGGGAAGCAACCAAATTTTGAACAAAATGAAAATCTACCTTAACAAGGCATGTCCTGACATGAAACATATGATTAGTAGATAAAAAATATCTCCAACATTGTTATACTAGACATGGGGAGTCCATTTGACATGGACTCCAAGTTCATAAAGTAAATGAGTGAGCTATTTGATTTCCATACATACATCAACCACTGCCTTGAATTTGGACTCTGTAGAGGATCGTGCTTCTATGCGTTACTTTTTAGAATTCCATCCAATTAATTTTTTACCATGGTAAATGACATAACCACTAGTAGATCGATGATGATTAGGACAACCAGCCCAATCGGCATCATTGAAAGCTACCAAGTCCATTGATGAGTGAGAAGTAAAAAGTAAACCATGAGAAGTAGTACCATTTATGTAGCACAAAACTCATTTTAATGATTGAAGATGGGCATATGTTGGTTTATGCATAAATTGACAAAGTTTGTTAACAGCAAAGGAGATATCTGGATGAGTGATGCTGGCATATTGGAGACTACCGCAACACTGTCGAAAACATCTTGCTTCATCTGGGGAAAGTAACGTGCCAATGTGAAAAGAAAGGGTGATATTGGATGCCATTGGTGTAGACATAGACTTGGACTGAGACATATTCATTTTGTGCAATAGGTCTTATAGATATGCCTGTTATGATAAAAGCATTCCATGTGGTGTGTAATGAACTTGGATGCCCAAGAAATAGTACAAGCGTTTGAGGTCTCTCAATTTAAACTCAGCAGATAGTTGAGCAATGATGGATTCTGTTTCCTGTAAGTAGCACATCATCTATATATACCAGTAAAAAATATTTAGAGCTACCATGATTATAAATGAATAGAGAAGAATCAGAATGAGAGCCAATAAAGCCAATTTGAAGTAAGAAAATGCATAGACACTGAAAACCATGCATGTGGAGCTTGCTTGAGACCATAAAGGGATTTGTGAAGTTTACATACATAATTTGGATAATCTTTATGTATGAAATCCTGTGGTTGAAGCATATAAATAGTTTCTTCCAAAGTCCCATGTAAAATGGCATTACTTACATCCAGTTGGCAAAAATACCACCACTGGGAAAGAGTAACAGATAGAACAGTTCATATTGTAATTGGTTTTACAACCAGACTAAAGGTTCTGTTGTAGTCCAAACCATACTCATATGTAAACCACTTTGCTACTAAGCGTGCTTTTAATGTTTCAACGGTACCATCTGCATGTTTTTTGATCTTGTACGCTAATTTATTTCCAATAACTTTGACATTGGGAGGTCATAGTACTAATGTCCATGTTTGGGTTTGATGGAGGGTATTAATTTCTTGAGCCATAGCTGCACGCCATTGTGGGAATTTGAAGGCTTGGGTGAATGAAGTGGGTTCGGTATATGGTAGAGTAGAGGAGACGAAAAGTTAGGAAGAGTTTGATTTCTCATAAAGGGTGGTGATAACATGTGAAGTGGTTGTAGTGCTATTTGGAGTGGAAGATAATTGAGTTGCATTGGCTTCGAGTTTTTGATGATCACCCAACACCATATTATGTGTTCATTGAGGGGGAGTGGTACTGATTTAATTTTTAGATAATGGTAAAATTAGGTGGGAGGATAAGGTAGGATAAGATGTTGTGGATGATGTAGGTAGTAAAGGTAAGGTAGAATGATTTGGTTGATTAGATGGATTAGTGAGATCAACAAAGAGATTGATCCCATCAAGATTAAAATTTTGAATTGGTTTTGGGTTATTTTGGTTCGGTTGAGAGGATATAGAAAAATGGGAATGACAGTGAGAATTAAAGGATAAGGTTGGTATTATTGTAGAGATAAGAAACATGCCTGGTGTAGGATTGGTATTTGGGTAAAGGCAATTGGGATAGGGTAGATGCAGGCATAGGATAAGTGAGCTGCAACCATGGAGAAGTGGATGAATTTTGTGCGTTTGATGGAGTAGTGGCGGCAACTGAGGATACTTGCTTGAATGGAAAAATTTTATCGTCAAACTGAACATGCCTAGCACTGTAAATATGCCCATTATCTTTGTCCAAGCACTTGTAACCCAAGTGATGCAGTGAATTACCCAAGAAAATGCATTATTTTGGCCGAAAGGAAAATTTATGTTTGTTATATGGGCGAAGAAGAGGATACACCACACGCACAAAAACCTTGAAGAACGTATAATCTGGATCATATTTGAATAAAATTTGAAATGGAATTCCATTAGATAGAGAACTATTAGGCATACAATTAATTAAAAACACAGCTGTCTCAAAGGCATATTGCCAATTCTTAAAAGGTGCACCGCAATGACCAAGCAAAGCCAAACTTACATCAACAATATTCCAGATTTTTCTTTTTGCAGTTCCATTTTGTTCATGTGTATGTGGACAGGAGAGATGATGAATAATACCAGTTTCCTTAAAATAAGCATGTAATGGGTGAAATTTGCCGCCCCAATCTGAATTAAATGATTAAATTTTGCATTGTAACTTATTTTCAACCATTTTCTAAAACTGATAAAAAATTGAAGGAACTTCACTCTTGTTTTTAATAGGAAATAACCAAGTAAATAATGAGAAGTCATCAGTAAAAATTACAAAGTATCTTTCACCAGTTGAAGAACACATAGGTGCAGGACCCCATACATCAGAATGGATTAATTGTAAGGGTCTAGTACTTTGATTAAATGTCAACGAAAAAGAGATGCGATGCATTTTTCTAGGACAACAAGCTTCACATTTATTGCTAGACAATTTATTAGTGGAGAATGGTAATTGAAATTGACGAACCAATGCATGGACTATTTGATAATTTGGGTGACCAAGCCGACTATGCCAATCTTCCAAGGTTGCTAAGAATGCTGCTGCACTATAATGATGTTAGCGATGAAGAAAATTATGTAATTTATAGAGTCCCAAGTCAATTGTTCCATGGAGAATGGATTCTTTGTCCTTCACAAGGCAATGGTCATTTTGAAATTCAAAAAAGCAGTTATGATCAGTACAAAGTTTATGAACAAATAACAATGGCTTTGTGATATTCAGAACATGCAAAATAACTGTTAAAGTAAGTGGTTTGCTTTTGGAATGAATAAGAGAATTGCCAACATGATTTATTTTTAAACCCTTACTTGCTTTTGGAATGAATAAGAGAATTGCCAACATGATTTATTTTTAAACCCTTACCATTGCCAATAAGAAGCTGATCCTTACCCTTATACTCATCTACCATTGTTAAAGAACTCAAATCAGGGATGACATGATGTGTTGTCCTTATGTCCGGATACCAAGAGACTAGAGAAGAATTAACCTGATACATAGACGGGAAAGTAGAGTCAGTTGGTAATTGCACAAGATGTGCCTAAGCGGAAGGAGAAACCATGTTTGGCACTAATTCTCATATAACGTAGTAGCATGGAAGGAGTTATCAAATTGCCGACGACACTGAAGAGTGGAATGGTTTTGAAATTCATATATTTGGTAAACTATCGAAGACCAATTGTAAACTTGACCATGACCACGACCACGACCTCATGAGGAACGACCACGAGAGAAGGAGTGGGCAAAATTAGAGAAGCCACTGGTGGTGTATTGAACAACATTAGTAGTAGGAAATACAGGTTGCTGTGACTTTAGTAAAAACTCATGAGAAATGAGCTATCCATGCAAATCATGGAATGTAGGAGGAGTGGCTCATTGTTGAAGTGCTGTAATTATGTGATTATAGTCTGCACCTAACTGCCAAAAAATAATGGCATTAAACTCAGCATTTGAAATTAGTTGACCAGCAAGAGTGAGAGAGTTGGCAATGGCCTTAGCTTCATATAAAAATTGGGAAATAGGTTTATTAGCTTTTGAGAGATTATGAAGTTCTCTGTGAAATTGGGTTTTCTAAGCATGGCTAACAGTGCCAAAAGCAGTAGCGAGAGCAGTCCAAACAACTGTAGAGGATGAGAGATCGATTAGATGAGGATACACCTCCTCAGTAATGAAAGAAAGTAGCCATAAAAATAACATCTAGTCCTTTGCAAACCATTGGATATAATCCAAATTTAATTTTAACTGATGTGTTTTGGCATTGATTCTTTCTTTAGGAGGGCACAAATTGGTGCCATTGAAGAGGCCATGGAGGTTGTAAAAATTAAGAAGAGGGGTAACTTGAAGCTTACATGCAATGGAGTTCTTAGAGTTTAGTTTAATGGAAAAGCTTTAATTAATGTGAGTTGGTGGGTTTGCAGTAGGAAAAAAATTTAGAAGTGAAGTAAGGAGTGAGGTGGAAGAAGAAGTGGTGTGAATAGGGCTACAGAAGAAGGTGATGTTGTCATTTTTTTATGCTCTGATACCTAGTGAGAATTATAGAGCAATGGTAAAAGGTTGTATTGTATTGATATTGAATAATACAATTATATATACCATGTGTGGTTACAACAACAATAACAAATACATAACAAACTCTACATTAGTGTTTATCTTCTAATAGACCCAGTACCCACCATTCAATGCAATTTCATGCTTTTTGCATGGTACTAGTTGGACTATGTAACCTCTATATTTTATGGTGGAAGTAATATTCTTAAGACATGAAAGCTATGGACCCTTCACCACTGGCTATATGTGTTTTTAATGTAATTTATCCATTAATTGATATATTGGACTTACCTACAATTCCAAGTCTAGTAACTAACAAGAATCATGGATGAGTGTGTATTACAATCTCATATATGGCTTGGCCATTAACCATGCACTTAACGAAAAAATATGGGGCTTGGTAGCATTTTAAAGAACACTAAAGGTGACGTTCTGGGTTTGCATGGGTTTATTATTATTATTATTATTATCTTTAGTTTTATCACTATTATTTAGTTATTATTTAGGGCTTATTTTATTTCTATATGTTTGAGTTATAATTTTATTTAAATTTTATTTTCTGTTTAGTTAGGATTGGTGGATTGTACCTCTCTATAAATAGTTAGTTTGTTCTAGGTAGGGGTGTGTAACGAGTGGGTTCAGGTTGGAAAATGACAGATCCGAGTGGTTTACGGTTACTAATATTTTACACCGAACCGCAAAAAATCTGTTGAAGGAACTGGCGGTTTTGCTAAAATTTATCTGGTTAATTGGATTGGTTTGGGCTTGACGTTGGGCCTCAGAATTTGGGCTGCATAAACTCAACAAAAAAATAAAAAACACTAAACATATCATTAAAATGGGTCTTAGCCCTTCAGTGTTTTACATGACCCAAAGCTTACATAAATATGGCTCGAGGCCCAGAATAATATTCATATTTTCACCTGATTTTCTATGCATTTACAGGTAAATATAATATAAATTTTTTTTTGCTTTACACTTAGAGGTATTAAACAAAATAACTATGCTATATTGCTATTGACAAAAAATCCCTTATATGAGCAGAAGAATAGCCTTCCAAAAAAATTAAGGCATTCCATTTCTAATCCACCAAAAAGTTAATCTACAAAAAAAAAAAAAAACAAAATTAGTAAGAAATATTACTAATGAAACAAGTAATGAAGGAATTCTGAGGCTCAAGAAAAATGTGTGAAATCATAAGAAGAAGAATAATGCTTAATTTCTGGGCAGCTGCAATTAAAAAATGCCACCAAACCACAAAAATATATAGCAAAACCATTCATGATTCCTCAGAATGTAATTAAGGTGGAAGCACTTCAACATTGCCCCAAAATTCAAAAAAAATAGAAACACAGATAAGTAAAAGGTGAAGAGTATACTTCCAGTGATTTGAATACTAAGGCAGACCAATATGATAATAATACCAGAAGATAGAATGACAGAAATAGACCATTTTTAGAGCATATATCACTGCAATAACAAAGTCAGTAACTTCTGGCAATATGTACAAACATTAGAATAACAGAAGATCAACAAAAGTATAAATTACAACAAAGTTTGAGGCTCAGACATATGTTTTCATTCAATAAAGGAAGACATTTATACTTATGGCAATAAAAACAAGTTAGTCACCAAAGAAACACAACTAGAAATCCTTTTAAAATTTAGAAAACATAGGTGGAAGCTTTCATCATAGCCCCACTAATAGACACTGCAACAACAATACTGCATGCTTTCACAGGTTGGTCATAAGACAGCAACACATAATGAGGAACTTAAATAAAACAAAGGCATAAAACTCAAATTACATGTCGCTAATGCAACATAGACCTGGACTTGCAACTATCAAGTGTTGGTCACATATGTCTGTCAGTCACAAATAAGAAGCATATGCACAGACATACTTAAATAAGTGCACATCACTCACAATAACAAATTAGTGAAGGATAAGCAAATATACTGATTGTTAGAAGAACATACGAAATGCAATCAGATTGGCTGTGAGTTTGGGCCAACAGGAACAGGGGGAAAATATGCAATAAAACCAAATAAATTGATTAGTTAGTTAACATGTAATACAATTTAAATAATCAAAATGTATTCAGATCTAAAAAACTTACCATGCTTAAATTTCTCAAGCTCATCAATAGCCTTTTCATTTGAAACTGGTTTTGTAGCCATTCTTAGCCAATCTTGGGTACATATCAAAGCTTCCACCAATTTAGGAGTTAGTGAACTCCAAAATTCATCTAAAACTCTGCCACTAGTGCTGAAAGCTTACTCAGAAGCAACAATGGAGACTGGGAAAACCAAGACATCATGAGCCAATCTAGAGAAGGTTGGGAATCTCTCAGCATTCAGTTTTCACCACCTCAGCACATTAAAATTTCCTTCCTCCTCTATTATTGCCTCACTCAAATATATATCTAATTTAGATCTCTTGCTTCCACCCATTCCAGTCTCCATCTTATGCTTCTTGAACTGTTCTTTCAACACAAACATTGGTTTTTCAAAGTTTTTATCCCCAACAGATTCAGATTGGCTAATTTCAGATGAGAGGCTACTTTGAGACGGATTTTCACTCGTGGATCCACTTTTAAAGACAACAACATGATCATTATATAACTCATATAGGGAAAACTTAACCATTGTAAACAAGCTTCCACCTTTAACCTCCCTATACAGTTGATTTGATGAAAATAAAATGTAATCCAATTTAAGACAAGGATCCAAAATGTTGGCAAAGAAGATGAGAAAGTTCATTTTCTCAGGTTCCCTCCAACACTTATCAAATTTGAGTTTCATATTAATGGCCATTAACACAATAGAACTATCAATAAACTTCTTCCACGCATTCAACATGAAATGCAATTCAGATATTTCACTAAATTCTTTAGTTGCAGTCACATATTGAGAACCAGATATTCTCAAAGTCAGAAATAAAATTTTTCTAACATTACCACTGACTTTTTCACAGCCTCCCAATCTAAATAATTAGGAACATCTCCTAAATATGCCCTAAATGAAAATTCTTGTTCCTCAAAATTTTCAAATGCTTTGTCATAAATGCATGCAATTTTTTAACGTTAAATAAGTGGAATTCCACCTAGTTGGCACATCAAGTGATAAGGCAGAATTAGACTTAATACCAACAAGTGCACTGAAATCCTTGAACTTTTTCAACCTAGATAAAGAATTCCTAATGTAACTCACAGCATCTTTAACTCTCTTAACAGACATAGAAACATCTTTTAAGCCATCATTAACAATCAAGTTAAGTATGTGTGCTATGCATCTCATATGTACATACTGAGTTAAAACATGCTTCCACCCCAACTAAGCAATTTCTTTTTGAAATAATATAATGCAGTGTCATTTGATGATGCATTGTCAATAGTTACTGTAAATACATTCTTAATCCCACATTCTAGCAAACTATTTTCTAGAGCCTGAGATATATATTCACCCCTATATGATGTTACAAGCATAAAAGAAAGAGTTCTTTTTTGCAGCTTCCACTCAAAATCAATAAAATGTGTAGTAATACACATATAGTTAATTCTTTGGATTGAAGTCCAAGAGTCAGTAGTAAGACTGACTCTTTGACTATTTGTTATTAAAAAATTCTTTAGTTTCTACCTCTCCTCTATGTAAAAATTATAGCAATCCTTAGAAACAGTACATCTGGATGGGATCTTGAATCTAGGACAACAAGAAATCATAAAATTTTTGAAACCCTCCCCCTCAAGGAATTTAAAAGGCAGCTCATCTATTATTACCATTTGGGATAGTGCTTTTCTAATACTGTCTTGATCAAATGACTAAGAACTCAAAACCATAACATTTTCAGAGCAACTAGAGTCAGGTTTAAATGTCAACAAAGCCTGCCTTTTGTCTTTGCTATGTGAGTTTTTAGTACAAATTAGAACATGATTTCTAAGGGAAGAGGTTCCATATTTTTTTAGGTTGAGCATGAATCTTTTTGGCACAGTACTTATATTGACCTTTAATAAGCTTGTCTTTGTCATCCTTTATTTGGTCAAAATGCTCCCACATAGCAGCTCTTAACTCAGATTGTTTTCTCTTCTTTTTAGGATCAGTATGCTCAACATTTGGATTCTATTGAGTTTGGACAGTTTGATTTTCTGTCTGTGCTTGTGCTTCTACCTCATTAGATGTACCAGCGCCAATGATGTTGCTAATGGTTGGGCTTGTAGCCATCTACAAAATTCTAACAAATATAACAATCGTTAGAATAATCATATGTACATAAAATTTCTTTAGTATATCACAGAAATAAAAAAAAATAAACCTTGAAGAGCAATGAATCTTGAATAGATAAGTTCAGTCAGTTTTTGTACATCACTAAGCAACCATAATGAAAAATTCATTCAAAAATTATGCTTCCACCAAAATAAACTTATGCTTCCACCATTTTTTTTTTGCAATAAGTTTTTCATAGAACTCTAGAAAAAACATAGAAAAAAACACAAGAGTAACTGATTTATCAAATAAACATAGTCGACAAAATAAAGATATAACAATAAAAAAAAATAGATTCGCACAAATCGCAAATCTGTATCAAAAGAATATTACAACATAAGAAATCATATTAATATGAAAACAAAGTGTCATTTTGATAGATCCATAAAGATCTTGATGGATCTCAAATAGAAAGTTTGGATCTGAATATTTATAGATTGATTAGGTGCAAAATAAAACTTAAAATCATTTTTATATATAACTCAAAAAAATTTTAGTTTCTGCACAAAAATTTTAACATGCAAGCAACAAATAAATAAATAAACTCTTTACAAAATCTTTTTTAACATGCAAAATATATATAAAAATAACATCATCATTGCTATATATAATATAACTCATATATTTTTTTGTATAAACACACAAATTGCGAAACATCATCACTACAAATTAATATAAAAATTAAAAATAAAAAAATTTTAACATGCAAAATATATAAAAAAAAAATGATTACCCATTCTTTAGATCGATAGATCTACAAAAATTAGGCTTTCAAAATTGATTTCTATGAGTCTATGACATAAAGAATTAATCATAGAGAATAAATGACTCACATTAAAGAAAAATCTAAAGAAACTAGAGGTTTCTGTCACATAAACATATTTTGCTCAAAGATCAAGCACAGACAGAAATCAAAAGCACAAATTCAATTGTCATATAACAAAAATAGTAGAAGAGAAGAGATCGAGTCGAGTCAAGAGAGGATTAGGGTTTGGTTACAGAAACTGATAATAATAAAAGAGAGAAAGGATAGTGTGAGGGGGCTAGGGTTGAGGGAGGCGTGAATGAGAGTGTGAGGGGTGGTTAGAGTTTAGGAAGAATTTAGAATTAGGTTTTTTTAGGTTTAGGTGTAAAACATTGATGTTTTGTATATATATATATATTCGGGCTAGTTAGATTTTGAATTGCCCAATCCGAACTGAGCCCCAAGAACCAAAATAATTAGGCTGCCTCCACCGAACCGACTCCCACTCTTCCTCGGTTGCCAAACTGAGCTCATTTTTTGGTTCGGGTCCAAAAAATAAGTCGGTCGGGTTATGCACGCCCCTAGTTCTAGGGTTGTAAAAAGGGGTGTGTTATGAATTTTATTAAGTGAAATTAAGCTTTTGCTTTATTTTCTCTAGATTGAGAGTTTAGTCTTTGGATTGAGGCTTATTTGTCCTCATTGATCAATCATGTTACACATTTAGATGGTTATCACTTGTAATAGTGGTAGTAACCAATCCCAAAACGGTGCTCTCTTTGGAAAGTAATTGGAGAGAAGCGATAGTCTTTTAAAAAGCATTGACAATCAACCCAAAACATAACAAGGCAATTAGAGATAATACAAAATCAATTGTAAGTGTTATTGAGGGTTAAATGGAATAGGAATGATGATGTTGATCAAAATGGAGGAGTTAGTCTCGTTGGGCCCATCATTATCTAATTCCCAATAATCAAAATCAAATGAGACCAATAACGAATTATGATGGAGGTATTTCAAATGAAGAAGCTGACCTGTGGTTATTTGCAATTCAACTTGGAGAAGAAGATGTAGAATAGGAAGAGGTATCTTTGATGGTTCAAGGAATTGAATATGAAATTGATGATGGGGTTGAAAAAAGATTAATGGAGAGGTTAAAGATCTTACAAGTGGTATGCCTTTGTCAAAAAATCAAGAAATTCATGGTTGATACCCCTCAGGTAAATTCCTACTTAATTGATACTTTATTTTCCTAAATAAAATGTTACTTGCAGAACAAGGATGTCCAAGTCAAGTAAGAAAACGAGTTCCTTATCATGAAGACTCTCAGATCAGGAAGGAAAACCTCCTATATAAGAACAAGTCCTACATGGAAGAGGAATCTTATTCCTCTCAAGTTTGAGCATTACACTCTCTATAAATACTCTTCACTTCTCCCTCAGCTATTTATTCTATTCCTTTAGCTTATTGCTCTCTCTATCTCTCTAAATTCTCTCTCTACTCTCTCTAACTTAAGCATCGAAGGGTTTGTGGGGGAAACCTCACATCCAACATTGCATCTTTATTGGTTGCTTGATCGTAGGACTCGGAGTTTTTAGAAATCAAGTTATCAAGTGGAGTCGTCTATGAGAATCCTTTTAAGTTTAAGCCATTGTTATCTACCAAGCTAGAGTAAAGTTCACACCATGACATCCAGCCCACCAGCCGTGGACACTCAGATCAATCCCCCAAGATCAACGTTAGATGTTCTCATTAACCCATTAGCCCCTATTCCACCAAATAACCCATTGGCTCTTATCTTACCCATTGATCCATTAGCTCTCATTCATCATGAGGGGTCATCCTCCCAAATACCTTTTAATACACACCTATTATCTAGACTTACCCAGGTTACCAGGCTTTCCCTATTATGCTCCTTTGCATCATACTAGTAGACCAATTCCTTCCGTACCTTTTTCCAGTCTTTCAGGAACCCCCATCACAAACACACCAGACTTAAACATAATAACTCAGGCCCTCAACCTGCCTCCCACAAATAAAAAGGTAATGATCCAAAACATCCAAGCCCAGATGATCCTCAAACAACAACAACAATTGAATGCCCTAATCCAAGAAAATAATCCCAGAACTGCTAATCTAGAGAATAATATGATTATACCGTCGAAGATAACCCAGATTGCCCCTGGAAGGGACAAAGAAGCTCAGAAAGATCCAGAAGGGGAGTCGAGCATAAGTCATCTTTCCTTAGATGATTCCCAGATAGTTTAGAAGGTCGAGCAAGTAATGTAGAAAGCTTGGACAGGGCCAAGGAAGGATGATGAATGCATCCTAGAAGGAACAATGCCTTTTGTGAGCAAAATTAATAAAACTGAGATCCTATCTAAGTTTATATTGCCTCAGCTAGAGCAATATGATGGTACCGGAGACCCAATCACTCATGTGTCATCATTCTGAACCAAAATGATGCTCCAAAATGTTAACGATGGGATTCTATATTGAGTTTTTCCTAGTACACTCACCAAAATTGCTCAAAGATGGTTTCATCAACTTCCGAAGAACTCGATCTCATCTTTTGAAGAGTTAGTTGAGAAGTTCATAACAAGGTTTATCACCAAAGTTCCTCCTTTTAAAAGCATAAATGAGCTCCGGATGTGCGGGTAGGAAATCAATGAATCATTGAGAAGCTACTTGGATAGGTTTAATAAGGTAGCTATACAAATCAGAATTTAAGTGATGAAGTGGCTATAGAAGTGTTAAAGAATTGAATCTGGTTGGGAAAACTCAAAGATAAGATCTTGACAAAAGACCCACATACCTTCTTAGAGGTCATGTCTATGGCCACGAGGTTAATCAAGATAGATGATGACAGAAGACTGCGTAGGGATGACGAAAAACTGCCTTTCAAGAAGAATGAAAGAATTAATCTAAAAAGACCTCCAGCTCCCCAAACCAACTTCAAAAACAAGCAGAAGGATTCAGAAAGGAAACTGATGGATTTACACCCCTAAACGCTTCCAGGTCAAAAATTCTCATGTGGATCACAGAAAACATAGTGGGCGTAACTCCAGCCAAGAAGCTAACTCCCCCAAGAAGAATATTACTAGACAGAGGCAAATATTGTCAATATCATCAAGGCTTTGGACATGAAACAGATGCATACTGAGACCTTACGTTATTAATTGAACAATAATTAAAAATGGGAAGCTGGGAAGAGTTACAAGAAATTGGGATTCAAGTGACCAAGTTGAAGACTCCCGTGACACAAAGAAAGCTCATAATGAAGTAGCCGGAGTTATCAACATGATTATAGGAGGTGAAACATCAGCCAAAAAAAAATAAAAAGGTCTTGGAAGGAAGAATACTGAGTATCTAGACAAAAGCTGAGCATCATATTCGGCCCTAATAATAGAGAGCATGCTAGACATCCTCATCGTGATGTTTTGGTCATCAGTGCATACATCCAAAATTATCTGGTCAAAAGACTTCTGGTAGATGATGGTAGCATTATCAATGCACTTTCATGGAATGCCTACAAGGCCATGGGAGGTTCAATCACTGATCTAAAAGCAATTAAAAACCCCATCACTCGCTTTTATGGAGGAACAACCCAGCCAATGGGTGTGGTGGAACTAGAAGTGGAGTTTGGTTACCGAGACACCGGAGACATGAAAGCAGTCAGACCCCTATTCAATGTTGTGGACCTTCCACTCACTTGCAATGGTATTATCGGTAGGCTAATCTTATATGAGATTGACGCTGCCATGAGTATTAGGCGGCTAACCATGAAAATTCCCTTAGAAGATCGGGTAATAACCATCCTTGATGATCAGTCTATGGCTAAGCAGTGCTATCAGATGGCAGTCAAATCCCAGCTGGAGGCATTCCCTTTAGAATCCTTAGAAATAGAAAAATAAGACGCCAATCTAGAACCAATTGTTCAAGTCTAGACTTTATAGATAGTTGAGGGAAAGGCAGTCAGAATCGGTGGGGAACTCGATGAAAACAACATCAAAGGAATCAGTAAAGTTCTGAGCAAGCACTCAAGCAGTTTCGCCTCAAAGGCATCCAAGATCGTAGGAGTTGATCATCGGATTGCATCACATAGTCTAAACATTATCTTAGGAGTCAAGCCTATAGTTCAGAGGAAGAGGAAGTTCAGCTATGAGAGGCAGAAGGTGATTGCTGAGGAAACAAAGAAACTATTAGATGCTGGATTTATCAAAGAAGTAACACATCCGGAGTGGGTGGCTAACGTGGTCCTGGTCAAGAAGGCCAATGAAAAATATTGAATGTGCGTTGATTACATAGATTTAAACAAGGCATGTCCCAAAGATAGCTATCCCTTACCAATAATTGATCAGTTGGTGGATTCAACAGCCTGTCATAGCTAGTATAGTTTTATTGATGTTGCTCGAGGATACCACTAGATTCCAATGAAAGAGGAAGACTAAGAGCAAACATCCTTCATTACCCATGAGGGACTTTACTGTTATAAAGTTATAACCTTTGGGCTAAAGAATGCTAGTGCAACCTATCAAAGGCTAATGAACCACGTTTTTCAAGACCAGATTGGGCAGAATGTGGAAGTGTATTTGGATGACATTATTGTCAAAAGCCAGAAAGCATAACATCATGCCGAAGATCTTGAGCAAATTCTTAATATTCTCGATCAATATCGGATCAAGCTTAATCTAGATAAATGTGTCGTTAGAGTAAAAGCTAGGAAATTTTTGGGCTTCATGATTTCACATAGAGAAATAGAGGCAAACCCACCCAGAAAAGATGGAAGCCATCCTGAATATAGAGGCTTGAAACTTTAGGAAGATTGGTCCAATGGTCTATTCAACTTGGTGAGTTTGATATTAGTTTCAAGCCTCGCCACTAGATAAAAGCTCAGACACTGGCAGACTTTGTCTAGGAGATGACAGCAGAAGAAGCAATTTTTGTACCTTATTTGGAGTGGAAGCTATACGTTGACAGAGCATCTGGAGCATAAGGATCTGAAGCTAGGATTATTCTCATTAGGCCAAGTAAGGTCAGAATCAAATATGCAGTCCAGATCAAGTACAATGCCACAAACAATGCAGTTGTGTACGAAACATTGATTACAGGACTTAAGTTAGCCATTAAGGTCAGGGCCGAGTATCTTAAAGTCTACTCTGACTCTCAATTAGTGGTCAACCAAGTCAAAGGGACATACCAGGTCAAAGAGCCAAGCATGGTCAAATATGTAGAGAAAGCAAGATAGCTCCCAAAGAAGTTTGAGCAAGAAGGGGGACACTGGGAAATACTGCAGATCCCCAAAAGCAAGAACACAGAAGCAGACCTATTAGCAAAATCAACATCAAAAGCTAGCCAAATCTTCAACGAGCTTGAGCTAACTGAGGAACTAACTAAGCCAAGCTTCGAGGAAATGGAAATTATGAACACCCAGGAGGTGGCAAAGTGGATGAAGCCAACCATTGAATACCTGGATCATGACACCTTACCTCAAGACAAACTTAAAGCTCAAAAGCTGAGACTCAAAGATGCATATTACTCCATGTATAAGGGGGAACTCTACAGAATATTTTGTCTCACCCTTGGTGAAATGTATATCTCCGGAAGAAGGCAATTATGTGCTCAGAGAAATCCACGAAGGAATATGTGGAGCTCATGAAGCCCAAAGCTCACTGGTCAGAAAAACATTGCTACAATGATATTACTAGCCAACTATGTCCCAAGATGCGCTACAACTTATCCAAAAGTGCCCCAAATATCAACAGTTTACTCGGCTGAATCATAAACCATCCAACGTCCAGCATCCCATTAGAAGCCCGTGGCCCTTTGCTATTTGGGGGATGGACATTTTAGGACCCTTTCTAGTCCCAACATCTTAAAAGAAGTTCTTGATCATAGCCATTGACCATTTCACCAAGTGGGTAGAGGTCAAGGCGGGTCCAAGCATTACAGAGGCTCAGATACAATATTTCTTTTGGAAAGAAATCATTTACATATTCGGAATACAACACACTTTGATCATAGATAACGGAAAGCAGTTTGACAATGACAACTTTAAGACATTTTGTTCAGACCTGGGCATCAAGCTTAGGTTCACCTCAGTAGCTTATCCACAGACGAATGGGCAGACGGAAGTTACCAATAGAATCATTATGCAAGGATTGAAGAAGAGGCTGGATGAAAAGAAAGGGAACTAGGTCAAAGAGCTCAATAATGTTATTTGGGTGTACAGAACAACACCCAGGAGTTCAACTGGAGAAACACCTTTCAGACTAACCTATAGAATGAATACAGTGATCCCTGTAAAGATCGGGTCATTAAGCTATAGAGTAAAAGGAGAATTAGACCCAGAGATCAACAACATTAATGCTCGGATATTCCTAGACTTACTTGAAGAAAAAAGAGAACAAGCATCCATTATCTCAAAAGCTTAGAAACTAAGAGTCGCTGGATATCACAATAAACATGTTTGGCCAAAACAGTTTAAAGTCAAAGACTTAGAGTTGAGAAGAGCAGATATTGGCAAAGGCAATTCCAGAACAAGCAAACTCAAACCTAACTGGGAAGACCCTTATCAGATTGTAGAAAAAAACTACTAAGGGTGCATACTAGATACGAGATTTGCAGGGTAAAGAATTGCGAAGATATTTGAACTAAGATAGTCTATGCAAGTATTATCAATAAGAAATTGTACTTATTAAAAGAGAAATGCGATTTGAAGCAATAAAAGTATTGTTTCTATTAATTCTTAAAGTCTGTGTAACAAAAAAAAACATAATATAGAAGAGAAGGAAATTATTCAACATTTACATTATCCCCGAATTTCAGAGGCAACTCAATACCAACAGACACTGGACTCAGGTTCTCAGAAGATTGATTTTCAGTTATTTGAGCTATCTCAACGGTAGTAGATGACTTCTCTCCGGTAACTTTAGGTTCAGTCAGTTGCTCGAAGGTTGCTCCCTTAGTAGCAGTAACTTTCTTTCCCAAAGCCTTTAGGTCCTTTTGCCGCTTAAGAACAGACTTCTTTATAGCTTTTGCCTCAGAAGCTAGCCTATCCAGATCATTAGATGTTAATTTCTCCAGCTCAGAGAAGTCTAAATCATCATGCTGAGCAAGCAGTACCCTCCTGGACTTGGACTTGTAGGCTTTGAGAAACCCGCTTACCATTTCCCAATAAGACTTCAAGTCTTCCTTCTGAGCATCCTTCTCTTCAGCCAACTTTTTCTTCAAAGCCTCCAGGTCGGCATCCTACTCTTCAATTCTTTTGGTCAGCAGGGCTTGGGTATGCTTGAGCTCTTGGATCTTTTTTTGGCAAGACTCAACTTCAGACTTCCCCTTAGCCTGCTTTGTCTCTACAATCTCCAGAGCACGCCTTGCCATGTCAATTTTTTTCTCATATTCTAGCTCAATGGAACAAAGTTTTTCTTTCTTCAAGCTGTTTTCACTCTTCAGAAAATATTAGTTGCCCTTCCATAGCAACAACCCTTGTGCCAACTGGAAAGAAAAACATCAAGTCTCAAAAAACTTAAAAATAAATGCAAATTTAAAGGATCAGACAGGTACCTCCAGTGTCTGTGAAATCAGTGCATTGGGAAGCTCGTCCTTATCTAGGTCCATCCACCGCAATATATCCTTTGAAAGACGCAAGGACTCAGTATATTGACCCCAAACTTGAGGATTCATCTTATGGAGGATAAATTTCCTTATGTCTGGACATCCAGGGATCCGGGGATGTTTGATGAATAACCCTGATGTAGCGGAAGGTAGATAATTGCGAAAATCATTGATTCTAAGGAATACCGATTCGCAATCTTCAAACCCCTATTGATTCTTTCAAATTCTAGGAAATTTGGGAATAACAAAGTCTAAATTTTATTATAAAACAAAAGCCGTCCAAAATAAGGAGAAAAATAAGCTTATATACTAAAAGTAAACCCTAAATAAACTCCTAATAAAAATAGGTAAAATTACTAAAATAGAAAAACATCAATTTGAAGGCCCAAACAAGCGAATTTGGCCAAAATCCATAGGGCACCACGAGCAAAGCTGGTGACTTTGAATCAGTGGCCCAATACCTGATGTAGCGGAAGATAGATAATTGCAAAAATCATTGATTCTAAGGAATACCGATTCGCAACCTTCAAACCTTTATTGATTCTTTCGAATTCTAGGAAATTTGGGAATAACAAAGTCTAAATTTTATTATAAAACAAAAGCCGTCCAAAACAAGGAGAAAAATAAGCTTATATACTAAAAGTAAACCCTAACTAACTCCTAATAAAAAAAGGTAAAATTACTAAAATAGAAAAACATCAATTCGAAGGCCCAAACAAGTGAATTTGGCCAAAATCCATAGGGCATCACGAGCAAAGCTGGTGACTTTGAAACAGTGGCCCAATACCTAATGTAGCGGAAGATAGTTAGTTGCAAAAATCGTTGATTCTAAGGAATACCGATTCGCAACCTTCAAACCCCTATTGATTATTTTGAATTGTAGGAAATTTGGGTGTAACAAAGTCTAAATTTTATTTTAAAACAAATGGCGTCTAAAACAAGGAGAAAAATAAGCTTATATACTAAAAGTAAACCCTAAATAAACTCTTAATAAAAATAGGTAAAATTATTAAAATAGAAAAACATCAATTCAAAGGCCCAAACAAGCGAATTTGGCCAAAATCCATAGGGCATCACGAGCAAAGCTTGTGACTTTGTATCAGTGGCCCGATACCTGATGTAGCGGAAGATAGTTAGTTGCGAAAATCGTTGATTCTAAGGAATACCGATTCGCAACCTTCAAACCCCTATTGATTCTTTCGAATTCTAGGAAATTTGGGAATAACAAAGTCTAAATTTTATTATAAAACAAAAGCCGTCCAAAACAATGAGAAAAATAAGCTTATATACCAAAAGTAAACCCTAAATAAACTCCTAATAAAAGTAGGAAAAATTACTAAAATAGAAAAACATCAATTCGAAGGCCCAAACAAGCGAATTTGGCCAAAATCTATAGGGCATCACGAGCATATCTCGTGACTTTGAATCAGTGGCCCAATTCCACCCAAATTAGCCACCGAAATCGCTAAAATCGGACACTCGAAACTTCACTTTAATTACGAAACTGCCACTGTCTATCCAATTTGTCTAAGAACTCCAAAGCTTGTTCTTGGACCACATCACTTCTAGAAATAGGGCAACTGGAGCAGGACCAGGTTCTTGGAGCTGCAGGGCTGAAGGATATAATTAAAATTTTTACAGCAAAAAAGGTGACAAACTCACAATGTTTAGGAAATTATGACATACGAACTACAGCATGTCTAATGTACTTACAATGTTTAATAACCACTTAAGCAGGATGTGACTCATGAAAATAAGTTGCGGTTATTGATGATTTTTGTTGCCTTTCATTCTGAGAAGTTTGATCGTGAAGATGGTCATGTCCTGATGAAGGTCGAACTCATTTACCTTTTTCCTGCTATATTTCAGTTTCTTTTTTTCATTTGAGTCGAGTCAATTTATTAAATTATGCCTTTCCTGACCTAATGCTACCGGCATCTTCTTATGTCTGTCATACTGATCTTAAATTATTTAATGCCTTCAGTTGGCAAGATTACCACAAGATGATGTGAATGCTGTGAAAAATATGAGATTGTTCATGTCTTCAGAGTCTCAAAAACATCCTCCTGGACCTTTCTCTCTGTCGTTTGACATTCTTAAGGTAAACAGAAGTGATTTTCGGCTTCTGTTTGATCATTTTTAAGCCCATGCTTGTCTTTTCTCTTTCTATTGATTTGCCAGAAGCGTGCTGCAAGAAAAGTCCAAGTTGCTGCGGAAGAAACGACATGGAAATTGTCACAATTTCACCCTAAGATAGAGGTATAACCAAAACTAGGATCACTTTCTATATATAATTTTGTAGTAGCCTTTTTTTCTCTGTTAGCATTGAATTTTATTGATTTTGATAAGGTATGCAAAAGATTACCGATTCACTGCTAGATAAGTTTTACTTCATGGCAACATTTGAAACAAAACAAAGTTTTGTCTGGTTGTGATTTTGTTCACTGTTGCTAGTACATTCAATCATCCATAAAGGCATACATCTGGCCCTTGGATAGGTTGTTTTCTGTGTTTCTGGACATTTTTTTTTACTTGTTTTGCTATTCTCAACGCCTTCGCTGCTACTTTTTGTTATATATTTTTTATTTGTGTTAATGGTAGTGGATATTCACCGAGGCCTAAGGGTTAATGGTAGTGGAGTCACTGCAGACCAAGGGTCTGCATTGGTAGAGGATAGGGGTTCTGCACTTGCCAATAAAATGTTTTGGCCTCTGAACTTTGAGCTCAAGGCTAGGGTACTGTGTTTTGACCTTTCTGGCCAAAATAACCCTAAAGAGACACAAAATTCTATGTCTATGATTCATAAACCAAAAATGGACACTGAATTGAATTTTATAAGTTTAATTTTTTTATTTTTAATTGAAAAGTCATTAAAGATCAATATTTGTTCCTCTTCCTTTTCTTTGCATCTTTCTACTGCTTTCTTCCTGCAACTCTCTCTTTCCATTCTAATCATGACTATTTCCAATCCAAAAATTAGAAGTGATTAAGCCATGCAATGATGATTTAACAGCCATTTGCATGTCTCCTGAGCAGCTTGATTTGACCCCGATTATTCCCATTGCGTCTTGGTATTGTTTTTTTCCCTCACAATCTCTCTCTCTCTCCATATGCTCACGTCCAATCACAATCCAAAAATATTAAAAATGATTATGCCATGAGATGATGATTAAACAGCCAGAGTGTCAAGTGTGCAGCTTGATTCGATGCTGATTATTCCAGTCGTGTTTGCAATTTGAGGATATTCCTCATATAGTTGCCTTCCATATTTCAGGGCCCTAGTTTCGTCTTAAACAATTCATGTTTGTTGTTGTTGTACCAAAACTGATATCGTCTTCTCATTCTTTCTTCACGATAGGATGGGATTATTTCATTTTAAATTTGGTCATCCTCTTTTCAATCTAGTTCATTAAATCTTGAGCCATTAATTGTACAATAAGAGGAATCCCAGTTAGTGCTTTGTCATAATTGCTTGTTGCTATTATAAATTCCATTGATTCTTTTTAAAAAAAAAATTAATAATGAGAAAAACAATCTGTTGGTACTTCTCATTTGATTTCAAGCTATTTTTTTAGGAACTTAAGTTGATATGGCCCTGCGACAAAACTTCCAAAATGAGCTTTTGTCCTAAAATGGTTCATTGGTTAAATTTTGGCTTGTGGGAAAAAATGGATAAGTTAATTCCATGATAATTTATTTGTCATTTTGTTGTTCGATTTCATCTATTTGCAACTGTTGCCAACATCTTGTAGAAAACTTGCTGAGATGCTGTGTTTTTCAAGAACTTATTGAAAAACTTAGCAAAGGAGAACTATCAAATGATGAATACCCATATATAAATGACCCAAGTGAAACTTTCCATACTACATGCCAGACTGCATCAATAAATCATGCTACAGCTACCTGTCACGTGAGTTTTGTTTAACTCTCGAAACTTAGCCCACGTGCGGCCTAGCACACTTGATTTACCCAAACTACAAGAATGCTAGTAAGCCTTCCCACGAATGCCAAACTCAGCAAGATGGCAATAATTACGCCAACACAAGTATGCTTAAGTGAAAAGCACAAAGGAGAGCACAAGAGCTTTTGAAAGTGAGCTTATATTGCTAAGAACTCAACTTATGTACAAATGAAGGATGGAGGGGGTATTTATAGTCATGGGTGGCTCCTATTCCCACCTCTTCAAGTGAATGTTCTAGATTACTCTACTATCTTCCTACACATGCTATTTACATACATACAAGTATAGAATATTCTAGAGCACTCTACATGTTTGTAGAAATGCCTAGCATATACATGAATTATCTATAATATTCTAGAGTGTTCTAGAGAGTTCCACATAACTCTAGCATTCTCCGAAAAATTCTTGGACTTGAGCTCCGCGTTGTGACATTCTCCCCCACCTAATCGGGCAACGCCCCCGTTGCCTTCTCCTCGTAAGCTTTGATTTGCTCTTCGAATTGCCACAAGTCACGAATAGGCTCCCAACTTGCCTCACTTTCAGGAAGTCCCTTCCACTTGACAAGAAACTTGGTTGTTGGGGGGTTGATTGGATTGTGGCACCTTACGATGGGAGATAATGTACTCCACTTCTTTATCATATTGAACTCTCACGTTTAATGGAGCTCTTTTAGACTTGCCTCGACTTGGATCATCGAGATCCTCCCTATAAGGCTTTAGCATGCTCACATGAAAAACGGGATGGATCTTGATGCCTTGAGGAAGCTCCAGTTTGTATGCTACCTTGCCCACACGTTCAATGATGGGAAAGGGTCTATCGTACCTTCGTTTGAGACCCCAATGAAGTCCATCGGCTTTGTCACCTTCCTTGAACTCCATAGGCCTCCTCTTCTTGTCCGCCCACTTCTTCATCCTCTTGGATGCCTTTTCCAAGTAGGCTCGTGCAATATCGGCTTGCTCCTTCCATTGCTTCGCAAGCTTGTAAGCAGGTGGACTTCCACTTAAGTAGTCCATGGTAAGAGAGCTTGGAGTGTAAGGTTGTTGGCCCGTGACGATCTCAAAAAGACTCTTGCCCGTAGACTCACTCCTTTGTAAATTATACGAGAATTGGGCAACATCAAGCAACTTAGCCCAATTTTGTTGGTTGGCACTCACGTAGTGCCTTAAATATAGCTCCAAGAGAGCATTGATTCTCTTGGTTTGCC
>CATIWM010406433.1:0-10531 GCA_949671775.1 Mallotus repandus | reverse complement strand
TTATTTTTCATCTTTTGTTTAATTTATTTTGCATTTTGCATTTTGCATTTTATTGCTATTTTATTAGTCAATTTCATTTTATTATATTATGGAGATTCATTTTTATTCATATTTTGTTTATGCTATTGTGTTGTTTTTATTTGTAATTATTAATTTTATTTTTATTTATTATCTTCTATGCAATATATTATTAATTTCTGTTTTTTATTTTACTATTAATTAATAGTGTATATATTAAGTAGGAATATTAAATTAAATCATAATTTGACCATTAATTAATTTAGTAAGATTAGGTTGTTTAGTATTGTATATATTTTAATTAATTTTATATTCTAGTTTAATTTTTATATTTGGAAGTAATTTTAGTAAATTTAATTTCGAGGTATTATATTGTGAATATTGCATGTTATATCCATTGTATTTAATTCATATTTTATTCTTTGGAAATAACTTTCTTATTTTCTTGTAGGCTTTTTATCTTTACTTATTTTTTTGGGAATTAATTTGAATTCTAGTTTCAGGATGGAATAAACTAGTAGTATTTTGATTTTTTTTTTTGAGAAAAGTAGCACTTTGGTTATTTTTTAATTATTTTGATGTTTATTTATTTATTTTGTATGCAAAAGGATTGTAATCATTTCTCCTCCCTCTTTTCTTTGCATGCGTATTTGTTTATGTTTTTTTAATTATTATTGCTTGCATGAAAAGATTGTAATTCCTTTCTCCTCCCTCATTTCTTTGCATGCGCATTTATTTAGATTTTAATTTAGTTATCTATTTGTGAATGGATGATGTTGAATCACATGAAGATGTATGAAAATGGATTAATTATAAACTTGAACTTAATTGTAAAATCTGAAAGTTTGTTTGAAGACAGTTTCAATCTGCATATTAATAAGGGATAATTGTTATTTCCCCCTTGTGTTTTGGTCTAATACAATATTTCATCCCTGACATTTGAAAAGATATTTATTCATCCTTGACATTTTCAATTCGTGTACTATTTCATTCCTGACAGAGGGACTAACGAGTGTTAACTATTGCAAATATCAGGGATGAATAAATATTTTTTCAAATATTAGGGACGAAATAGTGTATTAGACCAAAACACAAGGAGGAAATAGAAATTATCCCTATTGATAAAGAAATAATTTAATAATTAGAAGTAATAAAATACAAAATACAAACGGTGGCCAACCGTAAGATTAGGTGGGCATTCCAAAAGCCCATACTCAATTTTCGAACCCAATTTCTGAGAACGGTTGCTGGGGATCCTCCATTTTCGAACCCAATTTCTGAGAACGGTTGCTGGGGACCCTCCATGGGATCCAGTTGTTATAAAGTATTTCCCGAATTTCATTTGGATGGCGACTCCCATCTCTGATATGGGCTTAAAACTCATGTTGTATTTCTTTGTGGGCCCTGAGCCCGCACAATGTCGTGGTCGTCTTCTCCTCCGTCATTTCTTTGCATGTGCATTTATTTAGATTTTAATTTAGTTATCTATTTGTGAATGGATGATGTTGAATCACATGAAGATGTATGAAAATGGATTAATTATAAATTTGGATTTAATTGTAAAATTTGAAAGTTTGTTTGAAGGCAATTGCAATCTGCAAATTAATAAAAAAATAATTTAATAATTAAAAGTAATAAAATACAAAATACAAACGGAGGCTAACTGTAAGATTGGATGGACATTTCAAAAGCTCATACTCAATTTTTGAACACAATTTCTGAGAACAGTTGTTGGGGGCCCGCCATGGGATCCAGTTGTTATAAAATATGTCTTGAATTTCATTTGGGTGGCGACTCTCATCTCCGATATGAGCTTAAAACTCATGTTGTATTTTTTATGGGCCCTAAATCCGCACAATGTCGTGGTCGTCGAAAATTTGGACGCATGTTGAACCTTGCTGCCTACACTAATAATAATAATTGAAGAAATAAAATAAAAAAACTTTAGAAGTTATAGATTTTTTACTTTTACAATAAATGAAAAAGAAAAAGGTGTTTTTTTTAAATAAAAGAAAATGTTTTAGGTGAAATAAAAATATATAATTTTCAAAGAAATAAGAGAATTAAATTGTTTCATATATGGAATAAAAAGTGTATATTTTAAAATAAGAAATTTTTATAAATTTTTTAAGAAAAGACTAAAGATTTAATAGCTTTATATGTAAGGATTTAGAAGTAAATATTGAAAATAAAAAAAAATATTTATTAAATTTTAAATTTAATAAATTTTAAAACTCAATATTTAATATACATATAAATTGTGGATATAACTGTAGTATCACATCAAATTTATTTTGGTAATGAATTTTTTTTTTTTTTTTACTTGAGCTAATGAATTGAGTCATCAAACTTATTTAGTGAACATTGGTTGAAAAAAATTATGCAGTGAACATATTTGGATAGAATTACATTTCAACCAAATGTAATTGTAAATTAGGAATATCCTTATTCTGCCAACTAAATAAATTGTTAATCATTATAATGGTTAGAATTAACCGGTAAGAGTTATTTTTTAATAATAATTTTTTAAATTTGAGTCATAATATATATATCAAAAAATTAATTAAAATTCAGTAGATTTTAAACACCAGTATAAAATAACCTGGCCAGTGGAATGTTCTATTTTAGTAACCATGCTTAAAGATCCTGGTGATAACTACTAGCCAGGACAGATCTTACAGCATCATTTTTGTTGTGGTCATAAGTGCACATGTTGGCACTGAATATTCCATAATTCACTGTTTAATCAATAATCTCATCTAATTCAATATTAAAGTAAAATACCCTTTTCAAGTTACTATTTTAGGGGACAGCAGCTATAATTGGTTTGATCAGTATGCTAATGGTCAGTAGGGTACCAAATCAATGATAATTTATATAGAATTGAAATTTAATGATTTGATTTACGTAATGTGAATGGAAGTAGCAGACTGAGCTGCATTTTCTTGTATGATAATTTCTTAAACTTGTCAATAAGGCACAGTAAATTCACATATATGATATATCATAATAGAAGATGTTGCTGACTCTGTTTCAGTTTCAGGACGCCAACCTCTAGAAAATTTAGGCCTCTCAAATTCTTCAATTATAATGTGAACATGTGCATGCACATACACAACCATAAACAGCCTCTTCAATTGTTCTATTCTGCAGGCAATGACATTGGAGTTCCAACGTACAGATATTATTGCCTACTCTTAAGTATATTAGATCCGACGGTCAAATTTATAATACATAAATTTGCATCTCACTCTTACTGATAAAGTATAATATACTTAAAGTATGTGTCATAAATCTAACCGTCGGTCAGGTGTAACGTTAGAGCATAGGTTGCTTCCAGCTAAACTTAGGTTACCAAAAACTTGGCCAACAATTAGAGCCTATTAGCAATTGAACACCCTCCAATTGCATTTATCAATGGAAGCTCTTACCTTGGCGCAACATGGAAATGGCTAACATCTGAAAATCTTGTATCCATTCAAAATATGCCCATCTTCTTTACAACGATGATTGCTACAATTAGCTAACTCTAAAATGCTGAATCAAAGATTCAAAAAGGGAGGCCAATGAGATATTAAACCCCAAAAAAAGAACAAAAAGCTTCAAGTTCAACCAGGTTGAATTCTGCAACAAACTAGATAGAAGAGAGATCTTCATATATGGTTTTGATCCCTGGCCTCTCAGAGACAGATCTTATGCATCTAAGAGCTAGTCCAAGGACCTCTTTTGTTCCTTTTTCAACTGCTGGAGTCCCCATTTCTAGTACCAGTGCAGGATCAAAGCAATCAGAGCCTCGACCCTCTGTCACCCTTAACCGCACCCAATCTGTCAAGTCAACCCCCCCTGCTTCCCCAGAAATGACATCGCCAGCACACCTGCCAGTTAAAAGCTCCAGTAGTATTACTCCAAAGGCATAAACATCTGACTTAAAGGAGGGAAGTGGTTTCTTGGTAGCAGCCAACTCTGGTGCACGATAACCTAAGACCCCAGCATCAAGTATCTGTTCAATGGTGCCTGCTTGAGTCATTAGTCGATGGAGGCAGTAGTCAGCTACACGTGCATTGAGATCAGGCCCATCTAGCAGTATATTTGTTGCTTTAAGGTTCCCATGTGGAATAGCACGATCAAAATGGAGATAGTTTAGGCCACGTGCAACATCAACTGCTATTTTGAGCCTCTGTGCCCAGGTTAACGGAGGACCTTTTCTTCCCGGTCGATCTGAAAATTTAGGTTCATCAGGAATGAAATGCTGGACAATCAACACACAGAATTTATATAACGTACATTTTGAGGATCCAACTCATATCAACAAATGACTAGCAGATGTTAAATTTCCATAAATGCAACTCAATTTATATGTATGGTTGCATATATAGCAGTATTTCTTGGAATTCTTCCAGAAGAATGGTTATTAGACTCAAATACAACAGAACAAACAATTTTCATATTCAGATGGGTGAAACAAAGGTCAATTAGAAGAGCATAATACTATCAAATCATGAAGGTGTTGTTTGAATGTATTCATTCCATATTAAGTGACAAATTTTCAAAGCTTTATCAAGAAACAGGCACGCAAAACATATATTCTCTCTATATTCAGTGGCATATTTTAGAAGCTTTTTGAAAAAATAGGCACACAAAGCTTTCCTAAATTCAGTGACAAATACAAAGATGAAAAGGGCTACAAAGAGAAGATGCGCCCAGGTCACGGCTTTTGAAATCAGAGTTGTTCAGAGAGAACTAACCCTTATTTATCTAGTGAAGCATTTTAAGACATTTGATAGCAAGACATGCACAAGGTCCCTATGATTTAATATAATAAATAACTATAAAGTGAAGACCTTACCATAAAGAAAGCTTGCAAGACTTCCTGGTGAGATATAATCTGACAAAATGAGCTTCTCATGCTGTGTGGGTCCCCAGTAGTAGCCTCTCAAACCCACCACATTTGGATGTCTAATGTTTGCAAACTTTTTAGCCTCCTTAGCAAATTCCTTCTTCTGTTTAGCCACCCCTTCTCTCAGCCACTTCACAGTCAAGAACATCCCGTTATCCAGTGTTGCCCTGTATGATGTCCCATGACTACTCCTCCCCAAGACTTCAGCTGGTGCTCTTGACAGCTCCTCAGGTGTCAATGTGATTGTATCATCAAGAAAATAAAGCTCACCAACCAATCGATCTGGTGATCTTACATCCAGTCTCGCAAGGGTTTCAGCAGGTAATGAATCCCCAGATTCTGGTGACCAAGACAAATGACTTTGCTTTGATGGTGAGAAGCCAGTTACAACTGCCATTTTCTCATCAGGACTTAGAATCTCAGATGATGATCCTTTACGTGATGTCATAAGATCCTCTGCTGAAACAACCAAGGCACCGCCACTTTCTGCTCCACTAGCACCAGAAGGGTTGGTTGCAGTGTGCGTACTGACACCTTTACTTATGACATGGTCTGGTGTAGATTTCCTGGATATACGGATGTAATGTATAAAGATAGCAAGCATGATAAGAAGGATCACTGCTATCACACACGAGACTATCACAACCACCTTGACAATTGTGTTGATTGGTTTCCTCCTGGAATTTTCAGCTGGAAAATTACCTGATCCAGGAGGACCACTTGGAAGAACTAATCTGGAATTTCCCGGATGGAAAGAAGAATTAGGGAACTTTCTCAGATTTGCCGGGACAACCCCAGAAAGATCATTATAAGAGACATTAAAACTTCCGAGGCTGTTAGTCAGGTTGTTTGGTACAGGACCTGTGAAATGATTTTGTGATAAATCTAAAGAGCTTAATGAGGTCATGCCTGCCATGGAAGATGGCAGAGAACCAGATAAATTATTCCCTGCAAGATTGAGTACTTGAAGTCCAGTGAGTGAACCAAACCTATCAGGAAAATATCCGTTAAGTCGGTTACGAGAAAGATCAATAACTTGAAGATTGGATTCACTATTAGAAGGAGGAGAGAATTCAATAGCGCCATTGAGTAAATTATTTTCAAGGTGGAGTTCTTGCAAAGTAGGCAAGGTTAAAAAATCAGTCAAAAAAGGCCCATCCAACTGGTTGTAACTGAGATCTAGGACTTGAAGCTTTGGATACAGTGCAATTGCTTTTGGGAGGGAGCTACTAAAAGAGTTTTGGGAGAGGTTGAGATGATTTAAACGCAAAAATTGTGGGAGCACTTCAGGAAATGATCCTTTCAAACGATTCTGGCTAAGATCCAGATATTCAAGGTTCCCCCACTTTGCTATCCTGGTTAGATTTCCTTCAAATTGGTTGTTTGATAAGTCAAGCACAACACAGCTGCCTGTCACCAAAGGAAGTTCACCTATGAGGCCATTTGATGAGAGATCAAGGACATTGAGTGTTGTAGACATTATCATACTTATTGGTCCTGCAAGGTGGAAATTACATTTCAGAGACAGAAGCAAATTGCACCATATAGGAATAAGCCAGAGCACAAATATATCAAAAAAAAAAAAAACCAAGCAACTGGCAAGAAGCTAAAATCGAAATTTAGAAGGTACCTGAGAGATTGTTGGCACTCAAATCCAATTCAGTTAAAAGTAAGGAATCCCCTTTCAATAGATCATTAGGAACAAATCCTGAGAACCTGTTGTTACTGAGCCTAAGGACCTGAAGCTCATAAGCAAAATCAAATCCAGGCAAGTTTCCAGACAGTTGATTGTAGCTCAAGTCTAAAACCTTCAAGCTTGCAAATAAGCGTAGCTCGCTCACCAATGATCCACTAAGCTGGTTGTGGCTGAGATTTAAGTGCTTAATGCTCTCAGAAATACCCGGCAGTAATTTATCTGGACTGGAGCTCACCAGCATATTGGAGCTTAAGTCAACGTAACTTACATTAGTAAGAAGAAAGAACTCCCCATCTAGATGACCATCAAACATGTTCCCATGCAAGTCAAGCACTTGTAGACCTAATATGGAATCAAACCCCTTTGGAATTCTCTTTGTGAACCCATTGAGAGATAGATTTAAATGTACTAGGTTTCGCAGCATGGTCAATGAAGTTGGCAGTAACCCAGAAAAGGAGTTGCGACTCAAGTCCAAAGACTGGACTGACATAAGCCCCGAAATAGAGTCTGGAATTGAGCCAGAGAAATTGTTACCGGCCAATGAGAGGTTTTTTAAACTCCCTAACTTACCAAACCCTGTTGGCAAAGCCGATGAAAAGAGATTGTTGGACACATCCAGGAACTCAAGGCTTTTGAATTTGTCTATATTGTCAGGAAGCTGGGCAGTTATAAAATTGTTTGACATAGAGAGTTTGACAAGCTTTGTGAGGTTTGCAAATACACTCAAATCAGCATCAGCTGACAGACCCAAGTTATCAAGAACGACAGCAGCAACATTTCCACCATTACATACAATTCCATTCCAGGAAGAAGGACAACCGTCAAAATCAATGGACTCCTCATTCCATGATTGGAGGATATACCCAGTAGGGTCATGCTTGATACCCTTCTTGAACTCAAGCAATGCTAAAATGTCTTGTGAAGGAAGCTGCCCCATAGCAGAAAGAATGAATAAGGATACCACTAGAAACCTAAAGAGCTTCATATCACCCAGCTAAGAGATAGCCTCAATATCAAGAAAATTTCTATATTCACTTAAAACCCGAATATATTTCAGACCACCAAACTTATAACAAGATATAGAACCAAAATGGCCACTTCATCACAATGAGAAACAAACTCTACACAACTAGAGATAAGCTGAAATCTTGACAGAAGGAAAGCTCCCAACTCTCAATTTCAACCAAGTGTCTACCATTTAACAATAAAAAGTAGAGAAACCCAGCAAGAATTTTTCTCCAAACAAAGAGCATTTGCTTCTTCAGACAGAAAAAACAAGAGAACAAGATTTCAACATTCAACTTAAAATCTCAAAATGAGTTCACCAACCCAGAACCTGTTACCTGAAACTTGACCAGATTTTTGAGAAACTACAGCTTCAAGATACTGATTCTGCTTCAAAAATGAGAAAGATATTGCTTCAAAAAAAAATTAAACTTGTTTCAACCACGCAAAATGAGCCAAAACATTAAATAGCTAAAATAAAATGGAACACCAACACAAACTGGTCCCCGTACAAATAGATCTAACAAGAGATGAAATGCAGCATTTATATCACCAAGATCTCATCCTTCATTAACAATGTAGGCACAGTAGAATCTCCCACTCAAAAAAGACTGCAACTTTAGGTAGAAACAGAGATGGGTTTTTTTAATTTTGAGCTTACCTCTCGGGCAAAACAGTAAACAGAAGAAATGTACTTCAGTACAAGAACAAACCCATTAAGAACAAAAAAAAAAAAAAACTATCACAAATGGGTCAGCAATGAAATGAAGAACCACATTGTAATAAATGGAGAGGGACCCAGAAAAATATTTTGACTGGGAAATCCCCAAATAAATAATCAGTGTCCATTTTAAGCTTTGGCTTAAACAAAAGCAGTCCAAAAACCCTACTTTGATTTTGTTGTATAATGGAGAAACAACAAAAACCCTTCGCAGGAATTTGTTTGTCTTTACCTTTCTTTAATGTCATGTAGACATGTGAGGCACTTCACAGTGTTGGGCACTTAAAAAAAATTATAAAGTAATAATCTTTTTATTGTTTTTATTTTCTTTTTGGTGTCAGAAAGTGAAAAAGATAGCGGTAAAAATGTGTACAATTTTTCAGCACAATAAAAAAAATTAGGGATTTACCCGCCAAAAAGACAGTAGAATCTAACTCATTACAAGGTGGACTTGAAAGGATTTATCAAATATAGTTTATGATTTTATTTAATTATTTTTATTTTCAGATTTTTGGAAGTACCACTAACTACTTCCTCTTTCCAAACCAAACACACTTTTTGAGGTTAGTGCCATGTAGGAGCAATTGGGTCCCACTCACTGCCATTTTGACCAGGGTTTTAATGTGGGCCCTATCCAATGCTTTACTTCATTTCATTTCTTTTCATTGCAAATTCCAATACCCACCACCCAACACAAGTGAAGAAAAGAAGAGAAGAGGAGAGGTGAAGTAGGTGCAAGTGTTGATTAATTATGATAGGCTGTGTGTATTGGGACCCAGTTTGGAGAATAAGACCAGCACCAATGGGATCATGACACTTGGCTATTGTTGTATTGTTTGTGTCCCCATCTTGATTGGCAAATGTGTGTTGGCATGCACTTGTGTTGTGTGTGTACATTAGCTCAGGGAAACAAAGAAAGAAAGAAAAGTAAGTAGATCTAGAGGACCACAAGTGATCACACCAACATGTCAAGGAGTGATGATCCTCATTGGATTTTTGTGTCAAATAATTGTAAAAATTCACTAGAAAGCAGGAATGAGCATATAGTTCATACCCCTATCAAAACATTTCAAAAAGAAACTTTGAATTATTCTATAAAAAAAAGAAAAATTGAATACTCATAAAAAAATAAAAATTATGAATGAGGTGAATTTTTAGTGAAAGCTTGGTTCCATTTTTTTTTTATTTCACTAACCTAATTCAAATCTCATCAATGTCACAAAAATACTTTATGAGGATCTAAATTGGAAATCAAGTCATAAAAATAGGTGAATGTCCAATAAAAGAGTTGTCTTTAGCTTAAGATTCAAATCCCATCATAGCTACAACTCGCAAAGGTAATAATATAGGACATCAATCTCATCATCATCACAAAAATAAATTATAAGGATTTCAACATTATACATATAATAGTTTAATTTTTTAATTTTATTTGATTTTATCCAAAATTTTTATTTTATGAAACTAGAAATCAAATCAAATTAAATTGGATTAGTCAGTTTTAAATTTTTTTATTTTATAAACAGTTCGTTTTTGCTCGTTCCTACTAGAAGGGATGTAAAAAGTACATTCTTTTTTTTTATACCGGAAGGGTTTAGTCGATTTAATTTAGAAACAGAAATGTTTTGAATGTTTTATTGCACAAAATAAACATTAAGAACCTAATTGAACTATAAATAAAAATCAAGGAGCTTTTTGTAATTTTTTTTTTTTTTGCAATAATGGTGCAATAGAACATTACGTATGCATAAAAAAATATCCATTACAAGACAAGTGTGAGTAAATCTTGAACACTACGCCGCAGCTAAAAATGTTTGAGGAAGAAAAAATATAAAAGTTTCCAATATTAAAAAACCATATAAGATACGGACTATATAATTCTAAAGACAATAATAATCACTTTGAAAATACTCAAAAATGCAATAAATTACCTTCAACAGAAGTGACATAATTTCAAACACAAAATATTATTAAATTAAAATAAATACTCAAACTGAAATATTTTGATTCTAAATCATTTAAATAGAAAAAAAAAGTATAATGAAATAAAATGTTAAATGAAGAATAATTTCATTCCATTTATATTTATGCTTAAATCTACTAAAGAACCCTTCACTACTAAAGGAAAAGATAGATGTTAAATTTTAAATTTTTAACTTCTTCCATTACATAGGAGTTTTTTTTTTCACTACTA
>CATIWM010406341.1:0-13893 GCA_949671775.1 Mallotus repandus | reverse complement strand
TTTTGAATTTACATATATAATAAAGTGTAAATCATTAAAATTTAAATATTAAAAAGATAAAAAAAATTGGTATATATAAAAAACAATAATAAAATAAATATTGTCAAAAGGAAAAAATTATTTACACAAAAAATAAATTGTTTTTATTTTTAAATTAATTCATTAAAAATAAATTACATTTAAAAAAACTAAAAATTTTAAAAATTTAAATATAATACATTGCACTTGCCTCATCCGATATATAAGATGGCATTTTAAAAAGAAGAGGGAGCTGGAGTTAAGTGTGAAATACTTCAACTTAGCAAGTGTTCTTGTGGAAATTGTTCATGAAAATATTTTTGTAGATAGGGTGTGAAAATGGATTGGTGGGTTGTGTTCGTATCGGGTTGATTCACTTTGATGACATGATTAGGATTAATATGAACACGACTCAATTATAAATAGTGTCAAATATTTTAACTCTAACACGACACAAAAATTAAACAGATTACATGAATATGACACGTGTAATCCATTTATTTAAATGGATTGTGTGGCTCATAAAATTCAATACGATCCATTTAACTTATATAATATTTATAATATATAAAAGGAAAAATTGCATAATTTGTGTCTAAATTTTTTAATTTTTACTATTTTGATTGTCAGATTTTTTCTTTTTTTACAATTAAGTATCTAAACTTTTTATTTTTATATTAATCTAGTGCTTCTTACCAGTGAGTGGTGGCTAAACTGATGACTCATCACATGTGGGACCTATTTCTTTCCATGTATACACATCATCCACAATATATAAAAAGCATCTAATTTGTCTAAAATACCCTTAATAATATTATTTTTTTTACATGAAAAATTTTGAATTTCTCTTAACAAAAAATAATAATTTAAAGCTGTACTAAACAAATAATCACAAGGAAAATCAAGAAAACAATTCCAACAAACAGAACTCCAACTCAACTCCTAAGCAATTTTCTTGGTGACCAAACAAAAAAGAAAAAAATATAATCTTCTCTCTAATCATCACATCCTACTTCCTCCTCCCCCTATAATCGTGACTCGGTCACTCGTATTTCTTTCAACAACTAATTTAGAGGTAGCATCATCAAGACCAATCACTTTCTTTAATGTCATCTTTATCATACAAGCTCAAGAAATTACAAGTGATCGATCAGGCGTTAAAAAAACAAGAAAATAAAACCCAACACCCAGCTAAATTAAAAATAAAGAAAGAAACAAAAAATAATACTTGGTGCCTGAGAGACCCAAAGACTTTTGTTCCCTGCAATCGATGTGGTGTTTAGAAGCGAATTTAAGGGCTTCACTGGTAGATGATGATATCATCATTTTGAGAATTGATTTGAGAATGTATTTAAAGACCAATCCGCTCAACACTTCCAATCCTCGTCGGCTAAGCACAATTAACTCCCAATTTACCATTAGAACCTGAACCCTAACCCCACTAGAGACTCAATTCGAAATATAGACCCAGATTCTCAAATCTAGGTTCATTTTATCTGATGTCAAAACTGCACTCCTCGCACAATTAGACCTATATCTTGCACTCGATATTTTTTGTTGGATCACCCAGCAAAGGAACTACAAGCATAACCATATTGCATGCTTTACCATGATTAACACCCTCACCGACGGGAGAAGATACCACCACGTCGAGCAATTTGTTGAAGAGGTAATAACTGGTGCTTGTGACACAAGTGTTGAACTTTATAATTCCAATGATTCATTTCTATTATGGAAATTAAAGAACCCTAATTTCAATATTTAACTGTTATTTGGGTGTGGGTTATAAGGAAGAAGAAGAAGAACAAGTCACCTTAAGCAAAAATTGACAAACACCCATTTGAGCAAAACGTAAAAAGAAATGAACCCACAAAAAAAAACCCAACTGAAGAGTTACAGTTCAAGAGAATAAAAGAAAAATAATTATCAGAAAAAGATAGAAGAAGAACAAGAGCTTCCTTTTTTTTTTAATTTGATTTAAGACAAAAATTAAAAAAAGAAAGAAAAGACAAAGAGAAATAAGGGTTTTAAGCTATGTAGAGAAATTCCTTCTTGACTTGTAATCAGTTAACATGTTCTTTCTTCTTCCCTAGATCGTGTATGTGTGTGTTTTTCTTTTTTAGTTTTGTTCAAAAACAAATCAATAGAAGCAATGAGGCCATTTTAGTCATTTACTATGATATTTCATAAGGATGTGCTGATGTGGCAGTGGTAGGGCTAAAAGTGAGGCCCACATGTGCTGACTGAATATTCAGGTCACCACTCATCGGTCAGAGGCACTTGATTGATATAAAAATAAGGAGTTTAGACACTTGATTGCAAGAAAAAAAAATCCAATTAAAATAACAAAATTTGAAAAGTTGAGACACCAATTATGCAATTCTTCCTATATAAAAATACTATTTTTTCAAAAAAAAATCTAAAATAATGTCTATAATTTAACAATTTATATAATACAATTGTAAAAATATTATTTTTATAAAAAAATTGCAATAAATGACTAATTTATTATTTAAAATTATAATAAATTATATGTATTTTTAATGGGTCATGTCATATCATGTCGGGTTGATATAACCCAACACGACACGCATAATTAAACAGATTCACGTGTCAACATGCGACACGATTTAGTCAAACCGTGTCATAAATAGATTGACCTATTTCTGACACGAATCCATTTAACCTCGACCCTAATTTACTAATTTTACATATTAAGCAAATCATATTCGTGTGTCATTACCGATTTTGACAGCCTAGGTTTCTATAGTTTTAGAGTTTGTTGCCTATTTTTTATTCTCTGTTATCAAGATTTCCATATAAAGTGATTTTGAGATATTATATTGAAAGTTGGAAGAAAGAAAATGGAATAATAGAGAAGCTAATTTTAGAAAATGATAAAATTATTAAATTTCTTATGTACAAATTTGGCAGCGTAAATAAGAAAAGAACGCAACAAACTCTACATCCATTAAATGTGAAATTACATGTAAATATAGGATGAATTACTGGTAAAAGTGAGCATGTTCAGAAGCTTTCAAATCTGACCAATACTGTACGCTAACCGTAAGTGCACGGGTCAATAAGTAATAGTGCACGGGGTCGACAAGAAATAAAGTATTGAGTATAGTAACGTTAACCACCTATTAGATTTAGTTTAATCTGTTAACAGCTTGAAAATGAAATTTTAATAAAACAATAAACACATTAAACAATTAACAAATAATAAAATGCAAATTAAACAACAGCTAACTAACTAACAAGGAAATGAATCAATGGGAAAATATGTTGTTGGGAAGTTGTACACCACATTATCCTTAAGTTAAATAATAAATTAATTTAAGCTCAATGCACACCTCAGGTTTTCATAAATCAATTAATACTCTCTCTCGAGTAATGCTAACTCCATAAACAAGCATCAATTAAATCTCAAAATATGGCTTAACTCTCATCATCACCATAAATTAAGACAACATCAAACTTGCAAGGCAATAAGTAAACTTATAGAGGATTAGATCCACTCAAACTTTCTCAAGTCATTGATAAATCTAACAAGTATTTGAGGGTCTATTGAAACCACCATTTCTCAATGCATAGATTCAAACAAAGGTTGCATTTGGCCACAATACAACACTCAACATGCTCAAAAAACACAATATGCAACTTATAAACAAGAACAAAATCTATTAAATGATCTTAAATCAAATGGGTTTCCGAAATTCCAACAACACAAATAAACTTAGCCAAACATGGCTCTCAAATCGATCATTCAATATTCAAAATACAACCAAGAGATTTACAAAATAATATTCAATAAAGAGAAAGAAAGAGAAATTGTTATCAAGAAGCTTTGGGTCTTCAATGGAGGCTCTTCTTCAAGCTTCTTGCTTTTTCTCCTTCGTCCTTTTCTTTTTCACCTTCTTGATTAATATTTTTAATGTGTTTTCTCCCTTAAATTAGGGTTTTGGTCCCTCTTTTATAGTGTTCTTAATTGTCCCTTGAATCCCTAATGTTAATGTAGCACCGATACTGTAGCGATCGCGGCACTGTGCGTAATCATGCACTATTCATGTGGTACTGTAGCATCGGTAATGTTACAATCGCGGCACTATAGCGATCACAATAGTAACTTTAGCTACAATTGATTCACGATCTTGACAGAAACCCAACTCTGCTCCCTTACTCAGTTTTTGCTCCCTCTATACTCCTTTGGCCACCATTCACCTCCAAAATCTCTTTTCCCTAGAAAAATAAAATAAAATATAAAATTAGCTAGCTATTTTTGTAGTTAGCTAGCTAATTTAACCTAAATGCAACCTTAGATAACTAAATGCATGTTCAAATGAATCCTAAAACTATATGTAAATTAACACCAACAAATACCCCCACACTTGAATCTTTGTTTGTCCTCAAGCAAACTCAAGAACAACAACTATCAATGCAATGAACAAAGTATATGCCTAACTTTCGTCAAGCTCACACCATAATCTTCTTTTAATAATTAACTTAAACTTCTCAAAACCAAGATTAACAACTCAAGTTGAGAAATATGCATTACCAAGTGAAGAGCATATTGTCTATTCAAATCACACAATCATGAAGTAACATCTTAAGAAAAGTACAAATAAATGAAAAAGATTTCTATCTCTTAATTTGGCATGTGGAAATTAACTCTCTCCACCTTTATTTTCTTTTTTACTTTGTGCTTTTCTTCCCTCTCTTAATAGTTCCCCATCTTTCTCAAACTACTCAACATAAACACCTCGAGAGGGTTCTTTGAATACTCGTACTCTTTTGCAAGAGCATTAGAGTAGAAAAACTTCGAGTTCCTAGCACATTTTATTCTCTTTTTTTTTACATAAATAGGAGAGAGAATTTTTACAATTCCTTTCACATACAACCAGAAGCAACCTTAGGAAGAAATTTAATTCATTCACCATACTCAATCCCAAAACATTAACTCACAATATGATCAAATGAACAACAACATGTATTAGATTGATTAAAAGCTCAAAATTCTCAAATCAAAGTTTTAGCAAAGCTTAAAAAGAACTTAAACTAACAATTAATAGAAGATTATATAAAGTAAGCTCAACAAAACCATAAACATATGCAATGCTCAACACAATGATAATCTACAAAAAATTTTAAGTGTCAAGCATTAAAATTTATACTAAATTACAAAAATGCAAATGAAATGCTTGATATATATTCTAAATATACACGTGAACCAAAAATGCAAAATTATTCTCCCCCCACACTTAAATGACACATTATCCTCAATGTGTGTAGGGTACTTAAATGCAAACATAAAAACATGTTATGCATACATTCTCAAAAAGAAAAACAAAACACAAAAACACATATTATGAATATGAAATGCATATGTAATTAAAAAGTAAAAATGAAAATAAAATAAAATTGAGAAAAGAGAATATTACTCCCCTAGTTATGGCAAGGTAAAGTGGAAAGGGTTTAAACCGAGGGATCCATGGTTGCAACAAAAATTCATTCATCTCCAAAAAGACAATTCAACCTAAAATATAGCACATAAGAGAATCAAGGATACCAAAAACATAATTTGAGAAACCTAAATTCATTAAAACATTAAAAACAAGAAAAAAACTCTAAAATAAAAGGTTACTAATTTAAGGTCATTAGCTTGACCAAACTCCCTTTTTAGATCATGCTTGGTTGTTGAAGGGAGGAGCTTCCTACTCTAAACTTCCATTATATGTCTTTGTAAGGACCATTCCATTTTGCTTTCAACATGTCTTGAAGTAGCTTTAATCTTGTGTTGCTCAACAAACAATCTCTAACTTGGAGTATGTTTTTAGGGATATGATCATTATGCCCTCCTTTTGTTTTCTTCTTGAAGAACTTGACACTCTCATGAGCTTGTGAACTATTTTCATCAAAATCAATCCCTTTGCTTGATAGCATATGACTTGAGACTTATTCTTCTACCACCATAAAGTGGGATTATAAAAAAGCATTAGTCTCCTCACATTTTGTAGCACCCTATCAAATGTCAGATAAATACAATTCAAAAGCATTATAAAAAATAGAAGAGTTATCCTTGCATTCCTTAGAAAAAATAAAAATTTCTTTCATCTTGAAATTTGGTCTCCTTTCTTTCTTGGTTGTCATGTGAAGTTTATGCACCACATTTTAGTGATTCAACCCTCCAATGTCTGAATTTTGCCGCCCAATCACTTGAATCTTATTGTTTACCACTTCACACATGCTTATTTCTTATTTGATGGACAACTTGTTAGAGATGATAATAGGTAGAGTGTTATTCTCTCCTAGGAATGTGTACCTCAAGTCACTAGGAAAAGGCTTTAACTCTAAATTAGGAAGTTGCTCAATAGATGGGGAAATCAAATTGTCACTCTTTATCAAAATTTTAGGTTTGACAAGAGGGGCTACTTATGCACTTTCAAACTCATCAATGACTTCATCCCTTTTACACTCCTCATCTTGTATAGAGCTGCAAGTATCAATCAAGGACACCATTTCATTGATATCCCACTTCCTTTAGTTAGTGATAATGTCCTTGAGAAATTGTGCATACTTGGGCATCTTCAATGCTTCAGACAATGGCAAGTTTGACTCTAACCTCTTGAATGTTTCTAGAAATTTTGCCAATCTCTTTTCATCTTCATTCATTACCCTTTGCCTTAGAGGAAATGGAATTCTTAGAGCATATTTGGATGTGTCAATGGTAAAGGGCTACTCCATTCACTTCTTTATGCAACAACTTGCTTTTATTTTCTATTCTCTTTTGCTTCTTCACCCTTGTTCTCTTGCTTGACCTTGTCATCCTCATCCTCCAATGGAACTTCCTTAGGACCTTGAAGCTCTTTATCACTCTTTATTGTTATGGCCTCCACTTGTTCATTTGGATTGACTTTGGTGTTGCTAAACAAATGTCCTTGGGTTTTAGTGGCAATCACATTGGCCAATTTCCTCAATGGAACTTCTATATTGTGAATGGAAGAAGTGTGATTCTTAGCAATTTTGTCAAACTTAGCTTCAATCTTAGAGGTTATAGCATCACATAATTTATCTAAGTTTGTCTGCATTGTTGTCAACCTATCATGGCTTGGTTGTGGTTGAAAATTGGGCGGTGGTGAGTGTATGTTTACCGCAAGTGCACAAGTCATCAAGTAATATAGTAGTGAGTAGAGTATCATTTTCCACATGGATTAAGGACTAAACACCTATTAATCTCAATTATATTTGTTTATAGTTGTCACAAATAATTTATTCAAGGCAAGTAAAATAACTAAATTAACAAACTAACTAAAGAAAATATAATTAAGGCTATTGAAAATCAAAATAACAAAGGATTAATCAATGGGAAAGGCATGTTGTTAGGGAAATGGTACACCACATTATCATTAAGCCAAATGATAGATTAGTTCAAATTCTATTGCACACCTCAAGCTTTCATAAGCCGATTAACAATCTCTCTCGAGCAATGAAAATCTCACAAACAAGTATCAATCAAATCTCACTATATGACTTAATTCTCATCATCATCATGTAATAAGATAAAATCTAACTTGCAAGGCATTCTGTAAACTTAAAGAGGATTAGATCTACACAAGCTTTCTGAAGTCATTGATAGATCTAACAAGTATTTGTAGTCTATTGAATCCACCATCCCTCAATGCATAGATTTAAACAATGGATGCATCTGGCCATAATACATCACTCAACAAATACAATATGCAATTTTTAAACAAGAACTAATATGTTAAATGAACTCAAATCAAATAGGTTTCCAAAATTCCAGCAACATAAAAGTACTTAGCCACTCATGGCTATTAAATTCATCATTCAATATTCAAATACAAACAAGAGACAAGAATTAAGAAAAGATAAAGAATTGTTATCCAAATGAGCTTGAATCTTCAAATGGGTCCTCTCCTTCAGCTTCTTTTTCTCCTATTTTCTTCTCCTCCTCCTCTTACTTTTGTTGTGTGTCCTTCCTTATGAATGAGACAGTGTGTGTGTAGGATGTGTCCTCCTCTCCAAGTAATTTGTGGCCTTTTGTTCTTTTTAGCTTATTCTAGAGCATGTCCTTTCACCTTCCCTTAGATTTTTTTCTTTGAATCAGTACACCTCAACATGTTCTATGCTAAAAGTGTTTAAACTGCGATCATGCAAGATCCGCACTCACGTATGAAGGGCTTTTGGGCTAAAGGTCACGATCGTGCATAGGCCGCACCACAACAGAAATAAATGGCTGCAGGAAATCACGATCATGTATGCTTCATGCTTGCAAAAGGATCAATATTACTTTAGGGCTGGCATCTGGGTATATCCGCAATCGTACATTCAACCATGATCATGGCAGTAAACTGCCCTGCAACAACTCTGCCTTTTTCTTCCTCTTTTGCTTCTCATCTTCACTTAATCACCTCCAAACTCCTTTTCCCTAACAAAAACAAAGAAAATATAAAAGTATCTATTTCTATATGCTTTTCTATACTAAATTCTATTTAAAATGTATAAATTTATATAAATTAGGGTCCTGAAACTATGCATAATTTGACACCAACAAATAACCCCACACTTGATTCTTTGCTTGTCCTTAAGTAAACTCAAGAACACACATCATTAAAGTAAAGAACAACGTGTATATTCCAAATTTCATCAAGCATACATATCAATCTCCTTCTAATAGCTAATTTACACATCTCAAAATAAGATTAACAAATCAAGTCGAGAAATGTAATTACCAAGTTGAAAGCATGTTGCCTACTCACAATCACACAAAAATGAATCAAAATATTGGGAAAGGCATACATGAATGAAAAAGACTCCAATTTAACATCGTTCTAATTGGTATATGAAAATCAACTCTTAACCTTTTTATTTTGTTTTTATTTTCTGCTTTTGCTTCCCTCTCTCAGTAGTTCCTCGTCTTTCCCGAACTACTCAACGAGAACACCTCAAGAGGGCTTTTTGAATACTCATACTCTTATGAAAGAGCATTAGAGTATATGGGAATTCAAGTTCCTAAGCACTTTTTATTCTTTTTCTTTTCTTTTCTCTTTTTTTAGAAAGGAAATAGAGTGTTTTTACAATTCCTTTCGCATACAACTAAAAACAACCCTAAAGAGGATTTTGATTCATTCACAAAACTAAATCTCAAAAAAATAATTCAAACTCATGCTCAAGTAAGTAACAACATGCATTAAGTTGATTAAAAGCTCAAAAATTCTCAACTCAAAATGTTAACCAAGTTTAAAAGAAACTAAACTAACCATTAAAATGAGATTAAACATATATATTAAACAAAACCACAAAACATACACCAAATTCATCACAAAGATAATCGTGCAAAAATTCAAGCAATGAGTATCAATATTTCAAAGATTTTGGTCAAATTACATAAATGTAAAATGCAAATGGATGATATACCTAAAATATACATGAAGTATACTAAAAATGAAAAAAATGCAAAATACCCCCCCTGCCCCAACACTTTAATCGCACATTGTCCTTAATATGTGTGGGGTACCTAAATGAAAAACAAATAAAATATATACAATGCACAAACACAACCCAAAATCAAAACATAAAAATTCACAAGAAAAAATTATAAATATGGAAGGTATGAAAAAGAAAACTAAAACTAAAAACAAAAATAAAATAGGGAAAAGAGTTTACTCCTCTTGCAAAGGAGAGTCCAAAGGTGATTCTTCCGGAGTTAATAAAGCTTGCTCAAAAACTAATTTAATGAAATCCATAAACATGCCTTTGATTTCTTTCACTTCCTTTTTCATATTCTTGTATCTCTTTGATTGGTTCTTCTCCATTTTCTTTAATTTTGCCATCATCTTTTATTGCCATCTACCATTGGCTTGCTAAGAAGCATCTTGATCCATTGGATAATCCTGGATATCTTCATAGAGCTCTTCGGGAATGGGGGTGAACTCCTCAGATGGCCCCCTTCGAATTGACTTACCTTATAATACGATCTTGATTGTTGATTTTAGAGCTCCAAGTCCTTGGTGATTACCTCAGCATAGGAAAGAAAATCATAATTAATTGAATCGAAAGGAATCACAGTCAAGAGTGTAAATGTAGGATCAAAAGTACGAAAGTGCATGGCAAGTGCTTTGACAATATGACCGATAGAAATTCTAAGTTTAGCACTTATGCTCGCATGCAACAATTATTGAAAAGTGAAATGAATGGTGTTAATTAGGGTTTTGTTGTGTAACCCCCACAAGAGAAGTAACTCTTGCTTGGAGACTCTGCTTGTTTCATTTTTACCAAAAATGGTGGAACTCATAAAACAGTGCAAAATCAAGTAACAATGATATTTAATCATGCCACTTGATAAAGATTCACTTCCCAGATAATATGATGATTTGGAAAGGATTTTTCAAAACTCAGCAGGGTTAAAATGCCTACTTTCAATCCTTCTTTTGGAAACCCAAAAAATTCAAACATAGTGTCATAATCAATCTCATATGGGTTTCCAAATAAACGGTAAGTGAGTGCGGTGTTAATAGAGTTCTTAGGTTATAACGTGGTGAAGAACTCAAGTGTGAGTTCTTTATATGTGTCATGGTGTAAAGTAATGAATTTTTCCTAACCTAATTAGTTGCACAATGATTCTAAAGTACCTAAAGCCCTAATTGTTGCAATAACTGAGTATCAAAGTACTTGCATGTCATAATTTTTTGGCAGGCAAAAGAAACGTACTTCTCTCATTCCTCATTTATAAAAATGGGAAAAAGAGCATTATACTGACCAGAATAATCGACATGGAGCGGTAGTTGGTAAAGTGGTGATGACATTATAGATGGTGTGCTCTCCCTCTCAGGTTGGTTATTATATCTCATAGGCTCTTTTCCTTTGCTTGATGGACAACTTCGAGTAGCCTTACAATGAGGTATCATGGTGATAAGTGAGATTTATGGTTGTGGAGTGAAAAGATTAGAGAGAGTCATGGAAAGATTGAGTGATTAAACGACTAAGGTTTTGGGTAGACGACGAAGAGAAGATGGGTAGTGGAGAGAAAATAGAAAATTTTTGAAAATGGGGAAGTGGTGGAGTTAATATTGCCTCTTCAGCTGTTGAGGATTCACGATCGTACAATAGATGTGATCGTAATAGAATGGTTTAAGGGTTTAAAATTCTCGATCGCGCCCTATTTTATGATCGCGGAAGAGACTCTGAGAAGGATCGAGAGATATGTGATCGCAGTTTGCATGCGATCATAACAGAAATCAAAGTTAGGCAAAAAGTAGTGATCACAACTTTAATGCGATCACAACAAAAAGATTTGGGAGGTTTGGAGCAGGGAAGATATGATCATGGATTAAAACGTGATCACAATAGAAGGCTAAGCCTGGAAAGGGCTAATGTTTAACGATCATGCCTTAGAACACGATCATGGAATTTTCCTAGGAATATGATTGAGCGATCGTGAGAATTGCAGCGGTTGCGACTTTTGCCCTGCATCCAAGAAAATTGCCAAACTTCACATTAGCTTTAAACACTCTTTACCTTGAAAGTACAATTCCAAGAAACTTCTAATAAATTATAAATTCAAACACTAAATGAAAACAAATATAATTAATAAACAAAATAAATACTATGCAAACAATAGATGAAAATAAAAATCAAAATTTAACTATAAGCATGCTAAATTTATAGTCTATAGCTTGACTATTCAAAGATATCTTCAATTAGTGACGTGGAGAGGAAGTGCACCCTCATCCTTCATCATTATCCCATCGTGATATTACTTGCATCTTTGGCCATTGACCTTGAATTGTTCTCCTCTTGCATTCTCCTATATGAGTGCACCATAATCAAATACTTGGACAACCTTGAAAGGTCCACTCCATTTGGACTTGAGGTTGCCTAGGAATAAGCTTAGTCTCGAATTGAACAAAAGAACTAAATCACTTTTTCTGAAAGGTTTAAGAATAATCTTCTTGTCATGCCAATGTTTAGTTCTTTCTTTGTACATCTTAGCATTTTCATAAGCCAAGTGTCGAAATTCATTAAGTTCATGAAGTTGCAATAGTCTTTTCTTCCCAGCTACATTCATATCAAAATTTAAGGCGCTTGTTGCCCAAAATGCCTTGTTCTCGAGTTCAACTGTCAAGTGGCATGCTTTTCCATACACCAAGCAATATGAAGACATACCTATTGGTGTTTTGAAGGCTATCCGATAGGCCCATAGAGCATCATCAAGTTTTGATGACCAATCCTTCCTTGAGTTTCCTACTAATTTTTCCAAAATTTGGTTAAAGCTCTATTGGTTATCTCTACTTGGCCATTAGTCTAAGGATGGTATGCCATACCATCACTGATCAAAGCTCTAAGGACACCAAATTGAGTAAAGATTTTTTTAAAAAAACTTAACAACCACTCTAGTGTCATTGGTTGGTATTGCTATGGCTTCTACCCACTTCAAAACGTAATCAAGACCTAAGAATATTATTATTAATTTCTATAAGAGGAGGGGAAAGGTCCTATGAAATCCACTCCCCAAACATAAAAAAGCTCTACTTCTTGAATGCTTGAAAGTGGCATTTCATTACGCCTTGTGATGTTCCCCATCCTTTGGCAATTGTCACACCTTTGAACAAATTCTTTTGCATCTTAGAATAGTGTATGCCAATAGAATCCACTCTTAAACACTCTTGAAGCTATTCTAGATGCTTCAAAGTGACCACCATATGAAGAGTCGTGGCAATGTGTGAGTATAGAAGTGACTTCTGAACTAGGCACACATCTTCTTATGATTAGCACAAACTTTATAGAGAATTGGATTATCCCACCAGTAGTGCTTGACTTCATAAAGGAACTTCTTATTTTGTAAATATGTTAGCTCTTGTGGCAATACTCCGTAAGCTAAATGATTTACGAAGTCTGTGTACCACGAAGGTTCTATATACTTGACAACAAAGAGGAATTCATTCGGGAATTGATCATTGATTTCTCCGTCTTCAGGTGGTAGTTTGTTATGTTGTTCTAACCGTGATAAGTGATCAACTACAACATTCTCACTTCTTGTCCTTCTTGTCCTTAATTTGGAGATCAAATTCCTACAACAATAAAACCCAACGTCTAAGTCTTGGCTTAGCATTTTTTTAGCAAATATATATCTTAGTGTTGCATGGTCAGTGTAAACAATAATTTTTAACCCTAAAACATAAGATTGAAACTTTTCAAGGGCAAAAGCCACATCTAACAACTCCTTTTCAGTGGTTGTATAATTTAACTGCGCGTCAGAAAGGGTTTGACTAGCATAGTGGATAACATGGTGTTTGTCATCTTTTCTTTGTAAAAGAATGGCTCCCATTGCAACATCACTAGCATCACACATCAACTTGAAAGGGAGTGAAGAATCAGGTGGAGAGATTATTAGTGCTGAAATTAAAGACTTCTTCTACCTATTAAAAGTAATTAAATAAGATTAATCAAAGTGAAAAGGCACATCCTTAATTGATACATGAGTTAAAGGCTTAGCAATTTGAGAGAAATCTTTTATAAATTTATGGTAGAATCCAGATGTCCCAAGAATCCTTGAATTCCTTTGACTGAAGTTGGTGGAGGTAGCTTTTCAATAACTTGAATTTTAGCTCTGTCCACCTCTATACCAACATGAGAAATTTGATGACCCAAGACATGATTATATGTTAGGTGTAGTATTTTTTAGGTTGGTTTAATGCATGTTCTTTATGTTTATGGTGTTTATTTTTATTATAATTTAATTATTTTTATGTTTATATTTTTTTTAGTAATGTGCTTGGCTTTCCTTTTAAAATAATGATATTTATGTAAAATGTTGAATTAAATAGATGATGGTGGAGCAACCTACAAGTGGAT
>CATIWM010406321.1:0-11370 GCA_949671775.1 Mallotus repandus | reverse complement strand
AATCAATTATATTGTTATTAGATTATAAAAGAGAAATAATGTCATATTTGATTTTTCATAAAATAAATATGTCTTTATAAAGTAAAATAATTTAAAAATAAAAAAATTTATAAAAAGTTCAATTTCAATGTCATTTTTGGTTAACTTTTTAAATTCAACAAATTACATATTTTTTGATAAATTATATGTTTGAACTTTTCTTCTTTTTATAGTTTTTTTATTTAATTAATAGAGTCATCCTCTATTTAAAATAGCTACTTAATAATTAAAATATTTTTAATATCATATTTAATTGCACTTGTTATAAATTTTTTTATTTTTTAAATTATTTTACCTTGCAAAAATATTTTTGTAAAGTATTTTATTTTATGAAAAAATTAAATATATTCTTATATAATTGTCAAACTCAGTCATATGAATATAATCTAATATCATTCATATAATATTTATTTTTCATTTATAATCTAATACCAATATAATTAATTCTCTAATTATTTATTTTAGATTCTAAATATTACTTTTTTGAAAATAAATTATATATTTAAATTTTTGTATTAAATATACAATATAAATAAATTTTTAGATATTAAGCTATTGTATTGAAATAAATCTCAAAAAATAATATCCAAATAATTAAAAATACATCAAAATCAATAAAAATTTATAACTAAATAATGAAATCCACTGTGCCTAAAATTTTAACCTATAATCTACATTTTTTAGTTAATAACTTGTAAATATTAATATTAATATTTTTATTTTTATTTTTTTGTAATATAAAAAATTAAGTTTATATTTAAGACTCAATATATATTGAATATTAAAAAAATAAATAATACATTAAAATAATTAAACATGAAAATTTTAAATGTTGTATTAACTAATAAAAAGTTATTTAAGAGCAAGAATAATTATGTCATTTAAATTAATAAAAAGTCAAATATGGAATGCATTTATAAATAAGTGGAGTGCAAAAATCCCAACCCTATACATTGCAATGTCTATTGGTATAAAAAGTATAACTGTTTGTCAATTGTTTAATTTTAAAAAACATTTAATTTAATTAATTTTTATAATTCTAATGCAAACAATTATTTAGTTAAAATCAAAGAAAAATAAATTTATAATGATCTATTACCCTAAAAATTCAAATATTTGTATTTTTAACTATTCTATTGTAATTTCTAAATTTTGACAAAATTATTTGAATTTAACAAATACTTAACAAGTTTAATACAGATCATTATTTAGTCCAAATTAAATAAAATAGTTGATTTAACATAAAAATTAAATTTACATTTAATAAACTGTTAAATTTATGAATATTTAACATTATGAATATTAAAAATTATAGATATTGTTAATATACCAATGGGAAAATGAACAAATTGATTCCGAACTTTGGTTCAATTTTCAAATATGTCTTATTTTCAAAATTATATCAATTTAGCTATTCAACTTAATAAATTGTATCAATTTTATCATATTTTACTTTAAGAGTCTAAATACATTTTTAAAAATTACTTTTAAATTCTTATAAAATAAATTTATTTATTTTTAAAAAAATTTTAATAACCTAAAACACACACAGAGTATAATAACACCACAAGTCATCTAACAAAACTATGACAATTTTTATTAGATGCGAAATGGTATATATGCTACACAAACAAATTTATTTATTAAAATATATTTCTCTTATCTTTTAACAAATTTCATATTTTAATCTTAATACTTTCAAAATAACCTCAAAAACTAATTTTGAAATTTCAAGTACTCTCAGTTCCTTGCTTAGCACTTTGCCAAGGGTAAATGCCAGAAATCCCCAAAGACTATGGGTGTAAATGAGCCGAGCTGCTCATGAACAGTTCAATGTTCTACTCGATAAAAACTCGTTCGAGCTCGTATATTGAAACTCGTTTAATAAATGAGTCGAGCTCAAACAATATAAAGCTCAGCTCGTAAAACTCATGAACAAACTCGAATAAAAATTTGCGAATTAGCTTATAATTTTAATGTTTAATAATTTAATTTTAGATATATAATATATAAATTTTTATTGTAAAAAATATTTTTAAAACATATTATTAGAATAAAATAATAATTTTTATAAAATATATTATAATTTATTTAGTAAATAATTTTTTAAAATTTTTTAATGTATAATTTGTATTTTTTAAAATTTTTTAAAATTCTTTTAAGCTCGCGAATAGCTCGTGACCACCAAGTAGTATAGCAAGCTCAGCTCAAGTTCGACTCGATTATAAATGAACAAAAACCGAACTAATTAAAACTCGGCTCAGTTCGACTCGATTACACCCCTACCAAAGACTTGAAAATCTCTAAATTAGATTTAGAGGGCATTGGTTTAGCTGATTTGAGTAGCTGATAGAGGTTTTTTCTCAATTAGCTATAATTTAAGTGTTTGGTAAAACACCAAATTTATTCAAAATAGATGCTGATTTTGAAAAGCTTTATTTTGGAGTTTTTTTCAATTAGCTGATAGCTGATTTGTATTTATTTAGACTATTTTATCCTTATTAAAAATAATTAATAATAAATAACTTCATTTAAATTAAAATTAAATGTATATAATTATTTTTTTCAGTTCATAATTAAATAAATATTATTGTAAATTATAATTAAACAATTATTATATTTATACCTATAATTATTTTAAAAAATTATACAATAATATTTATATTTTAAGATTTATTTTTAAATAATTTATATTAATTATTTTAATAATATATAAATTAAAGATAATAAATTATTATTTATTGATATATATATTTTTAAATAATTTGCATAACTAAAAAATATTATAAAAGTATATGAAATTATATTTACAAATAAATTATACACTCAATGGTCATTTGACATACAAACATGTCACGACCCAAACTTGGGGGTCATGACTGGCGCTAGAAAACAGAAATTCACATGAATCTGGAACCCGTAACAAGCCTTAAACACAACTTTCACCAAACAAAATCATAAATATGCCTCAAAATTAAAAACTTTTATTAACGTAAAGAAATTCTCCAATATCATATCATAATAAAATTATACATTACTAATATTTCAATAAAATATTTACACAAACAGTTAAATACATACTACAGTCAGCATCGTCACAACATACTACAACAAGCACATAATACTACTACAATGTCTAAGAAATACAAAGAATGTCTGATTAAAAATTTACATAAGTCAACTGGTGAAGAAAGAGTCCGACGAAGAAAAGTACTATGAAAGGTTTGACGACAAGGATCCCGAAAAATAATTGAGGGGGGTCAGACCTCACTGAGTGAATTATTATTATATATATACATGCAACCTAAAGGTACATTCACTCAAGCATTTATAATAATATTTATATATTTATTTTATACATGCATTTCACGCAAATACTCAAAACAATTTTTATATCAATACAATAAATAAAAACAAGTGGAGGATCGGAGCAGAACCCTAAAAATGTCTGAAACCTCAACACTGAACCTCACTGACCATCAGGCCCACTTAAATCCAATAATATTTTTCTTTTTCAAATTGACAGTGGACCGACCCTGAGAACCTAAGGTCAATCGAGTTACAGTAGTCTCGCTGTTGGCATGACTGGTCCCGAAACCCTTGGTCAATCGAGCTTCTGCAACCACACCACTGTCTATCCACAAATCTCAATAGTCAATCAATTCAATTTTTTGTATCATATCTCACATCAATCAATATATCAAATCCTAACATCTAGTGTACTGTTGCGCAACAGTCTTAGTGTAGCCCACTAGGTAGTACGTTCTACTACCGTCCTCCAAAAATAACACATCAGAATAACGAAATCATATCTACAATAATAAAATAGCATCCAAGTCAAGAACACCATATTTACAATATATATATACATAATGAAATATATATATATATATTTTAATAAGCATCAAACATATAAATAACAAATAAAGGTCTAATGCAACATATTTATTTCACATTAACAACAAAATATGTGGATGTTAGGTAAACAGTTTTATATGACATACATATATATGATAATAACTCACAGGTGGAATACGCTCATCTGTTCTGATTTGACTGGCCCTGTCCTAAAGGCATAGCTCTCGGTGTAACTATAAGAAAAATAATAAAATAATTAGGATTAAAATCCTAACCTTATACATTCTAAATTTCTAAGGGTAACTCGATCTAAAAAATGACTCTACTAAACTCAAAACTCAACTATTAAAATTACTCAATAAGGTCATAAAAATAATAAACAACTCATTTAAGCTTTAAATTAATAAATAAATTTATTATTCATCTATTTTTCCAAAAATACTATTAATTAACTAAAAATTGGAAATTAATCATAAAAATTATTTTTATACCCTTTATTACTTAAAATTTGTCTAAAACATAATAGTTAACAATAAATTTAATTAAAATTCAATTAAATACTAAAATACAATAATTTCTCTAAAAATACACAATTAAATATAATTTTTAAAAATTCATATCTTAAAATCCATACACAATTTCACAAAACTTCCTTCATAAAGTTTAATCCACATAATATATAGAATTTATTAAAAATATCCTGGGTCCGGAACAGTAGCATAAACAGTATCCTCGAGACCTGAAAATTTTGAAAAATTAAGAAAAATAAATAAAAATCATATTTAGCAAGCTCACAACCTCTAGATTAATTCATCTAACAGCAACTAAAGCTAATTAAATCGAATTCAAGCTCAATTTCAAAAATTAACTAAAAATATCCACAATCGAATTATAAAAAATTAGATCGGTTGCCGGAGTTACCCAATCAAATTGACTTGGGAAAAACAATGCCCATGAGGTAAGGATTCAAATGACACTAGCGGCAAGGGTTGGGGTTGCCGGAAACGTAGTCGGTGACTCCCAAAGCTAACCTGCAATGTGGAGAATCAGGAAGAAAGAGAAGAGGAGGAGGAAGGGGTGGTCGCCAGTGGCTGGAGCTGCTGGAGGATGGCGTCTAGTGGTCGTCCAACGATGGCTGGAGGTAAGGGTGGTGGTGGTTGTCGGGTCACGCATGGAAGAAGAAAGAAAAAAGGAGGGGGGGGGGGGGAGGGTAGAATGGTCTTGCACGTTTTTTACTTTTTTTTAAATATAATACAAAAGTACAAGAATAATTATTTTAAAATAATAATATCTTTCCACATTTATACACATAAACATATATTAAAACATACTCTTAAAATATTAAAATTTACCAAAATTACACAAATAATAATAATCTCATAAAATAATCAAATAATAATTAACACTTTAAACCCACAATTTAATTTAACACTAATTATTTAAAATAATTATTAAAAATCAATAATTCCCCTTTTATTTTAGTAAATAAAAATACGGGTCATAACAGTCTTCCCCCTTTACAAAAATTCATCCTCGAATTTTAACAAATAGAAAGGGGTACAAAATTTTATCAAGGAAAAAGATAAGGATATGTCACTTGCATCTCTGCCTCAGTCACCTGCATCGCTGCCTCAGTCTCCCACGTGTACTCTTCCACATTATTGCTCCTCCACAAGACTTTGACAATCGGAATCTGCTTAGAGCGCAACTGTCGAACTTGATAGTCAACAACCATAACTGGTTCTTCCTCGTACATTAAAAATTCATTCACTTCCATACTCTGGGGTTGCAAAACGTGCGAAGGGTCCAAAATATACTTCCTGAGCATCGAAATGTGAAACACTGGATGCACTTGAGACAAATTTGAAGGCAAAGCCAACAGATAAGCAACCATGCCAACTCTCTCTAGAATCTCAAAAGATTTAATGTATCTCAGTGCCAACTTTCCCTTTTTGCCAAATCTCATAATACCTTTCATTGGCGACACCTTCAGAAATATATAATCCCCAACTTGAAATTCCGCATCTTTACAGTTCGGGTCTGCATAACTCTTCTGCCTGCTAGCTGCTGTCTCCAATCTCCTTCTGATCAAAGCTACTTTCTGGGACGCATCCTGAATAATTTCTAGTCCAGTTAATTCTCTTTCTCCAACTTCATCTTAACATAGGGGGGATCTACACTTTCTTCCATACAAAGCTTCATATGGTGCCATCTCAATACTGCTATGGTAGCTATTATTGTAAGCAAACTCCACCAGTGGTAGATGATCATACCAACTACCTCCGAGATCCATTACACACATTCTCAACATATCCTCAAGTGTCTGAATTGTCCTTTCAGATTGACCATCTGTCTGAGGATGAAAAGTAGTACTAAAATCAAGTCTAGAACCTATTGCTTCCTGCAATTTCTGCCAAAATCGAGAGGTAAACGTCGAACCTCTATCAAAAATAATAGAAACAGGCACCCTATGAAGACACATAATATGCTTTATGTACAATCTAGCCAATTTAGCCACAGGATAGGTAGCTGTAACTGGCAAAAAGTGAGCTGGTTTGGTTAACCTGTCCACTATCACCCAAATGGAATCGTATCCATTCTTTGAACGAGATAACCATGTCACAAAATCCATAGTGACTCTCTCCCATTTCCACTCAGGAATCGGAAGAGGTTGAAGCTTTCCAGAAGGCTTTTGATGCTCTGTTTTCACTTGCTAACACATTAAACCCTTGGAAACAAACTCTGCTACATCCTTCTTCATTCCATCCTACCAATAAAAATCTTTTATGCTGTGGTACATCTTGGTGGAACCAGGATGTATACTATAGGCTGAAAAATGAGATTCTTCCAAAATCTCTTCTCTCAAGTTGCCTACATTAGGAACACACAGCCTTCCACTAATCCAGAGAACACCTTCATCATCAAGGATAAAATCAGTGAACTTCCCATCACGAACTCTTTCCATAAGCTCTACCAAATCAGGACCTATAAACTCCATAAGCTCCAAGCCAAGATCCTAACCCTCAACACTGATCTGATTCTGAACTGGGCTAGCAATCCACATGATCTGCTTATCTTCATCATTAATCCGTGATCCACCAGCTTATGTAACTCTTGAATCAAAGGTCTTCTCTCCACACTAATGTAAGCAAGACTACTCGAGGACTTCCTAATCAAGGCATCTGCTATCATATAAATCAGCAGTTCATAGTTTAAGCAGAGTGGTATCGGTTCTGGGCTATTTAAGCCAATTTCAAGTTTAACTAGTTTCCATCCTGGCTTTACTCGAGCTGGTTTTACACTAGTTTAGGATGGCCAGGCATAACTACAACTATAAAATTGGCCCAATCAAATTTCTTAAAAAAAACAAATGGTAAGCCAAAAGTTGTGTATATAGCCAATAGAAAACAGGTTTAAAAACTCAAAACAAGCAAAGATGAAATATTCACTAATGATTATTATGCCTTATAGGTTGATGATTGAGCCAACCATCGAAATCTTTGATAAGTAATTTCATCAAAGAAGAATGGGTGGCAATTATAGTCGTAATATAAAAAGCTCAAATGTAGCAAATGGTAGAAAATCTAAAAGCTGAAAACAATTCAAAAGATTAGCTCATGATTTTATCCAAGACTATTTGAGCATACTATACTTTAAAGAGGATCTTAATAGGGGGGTAAGTCCATTTTCTTTAGTTTTTAGGCATGATAGTTGTCATACATCGAATTTTGATTGTCCTTAAAAAGGTCCAGTGATGAAAACAGTCCTCCGAATATGACAAGTGTTTGTTCATTCGTACCACCTCTAAAGCATGCTGAGAATCTGAAAATACCGAACCAAGCAAAATTAACCTTTGATTCATTAAGTTGCACCCCAATTTCATGAACTATGAATAATCGGAGTGGTAAGTTGCTCGTTTCAAGAAAACGTTGCTCAACATGAGCAACTCATCAGACCAGTGTTTGACTCATGAGACCGGAGTTCAACTTCATGAAAATTAAAAGTTGATTTTGACAAAACAGCCATAAAAAACACGTCCATTAGCCCTTAAAACTTCAGAAATGACCCCAGAATAATGTGCGTAACCCTGAGAAGTAACTTGTGAGCAAATTTGTAGCACGCCATTAGGCCCATGTATAAAAATGGAAGCTGATTTTGATGAAACGAACCTCAAAAACACATCTGGAAGGCCCAAAAACCTCAAAAAACACCCCCAAAATAGTGTAATTGGAGCCCGGGAATGCCGAGTGATGCATGCAAGAGCGCATGATCATACGCCCCAAGGCGTGATCACGCGTTCAAAGGGCTTGATCACTCATCCCAGAGGCATGATCACGTGCATTTTCCCTATTTTTCACACATTTTTTGGCATATTTCCCTATAAATAGGGGTCTCTACCTCCTATTTCAACAATGGCCAGAGCAAAGGTAAGAGCTAAGAAGAAAAAATAGGCAAGAGCCAAAAAGCATACATATACTGAAACACTGTCAAATTGAAGGCTTAGGAGCCCTAATCCACACACTTTTAGCCTACCTTCCACATTTTTTGTAGGATTTTTTAGACCACTTTTGCACCAAACCCACCCTCATCTTTATTAAAGCACGCTCTAAAGGTATACGAATTTGCATTCTACATGTCATTTTTAACCTCTCGATGAGGAAAGCTTGAAAATCTCTTGATGCTAAAGCTTCAAAAACATCAAACAAGCTCAGTCAAATCTAAGGGCCAAAAAATCATTTTTGCATGTTTATTTAATATCTTCTGGGCTCAGAATCTCTACTAAGGATGATACTCATTGAGTGACCTAATGTTGTCCCTTCCCTCTTTTCTTAGTTTTTTAAAAACCAGGTGGCGACTCCAAACATAAAGCATCTCACATCTCCCTAAGACTAATCAATTGCCCCTGTCCCATAAATGGAACGGATGTCCCATTCGGCAAAGTTACCATGTCCCTCGGAATCACTCCATTTAACCAAAAGTGGAAAAAACTAGGCCGCTCATAGTGGCGACTCCACTGGGGATCTAATTAGAAAGATCAATTTGAAAATTACTATTTCTCATTACTTAGTACTCAATCATATGGAGCCCTTCACCATTGCATTTGCACTACACAATCACATGTGCCACCTTGGTCCCTATCAATCGACAATGATGAAAAGTGATCCACTACAGTTCCACATGAGTCATAGGGTGACCAATTCAAATTTGTCACCTTTAGCCTTTACTTATGGTTTCACCGGACTCATCTGACCAGAGTTTGTGATCCAAATCCTTAAGGGGGGCGACCCGGGTTATTAAAATAATGTTAAACTCACTGACTAGAGTTCGTATCCTCAGTCATGGGGGGCATTCCTGCTAAAAGAGCCCTTAGCCTTTTACTCTTAACTTAGCCCATGTAAATAAACCAATAGGAATCTCCACTAGAATCCCACTAAGCTTTCCATGCTTGCCCAGGTACTGTCCATTTGACTTGACATTCACAAATGCTATTACACTTTTAATTTCCATCACCGATTGGCGTCATTACGTCCGTTCTTATAGACTGCTCACACTTAGACTGTGTGATCTTTGTTTACCTTGCATAAGCCCGATATACAAGGAATGATAAGAATCATTCACCTCAGTATGAATAGCCTGTGAGAACTAGTGAATAGTGACATCTTTTGATGACAGAACCTACGAGCATCGTCCATTTGTCCTTATTAGATCAAAATAGATAGGTTAGAAATTCGACTAGATTGCAGACATTTATATTGAAAGAATAAAACATAAACTATCAAACGATGCTTTTATGCCTCTTGGAAAATGTATCGAATATGGATATGGGGAAATAAAATTGGACCCCTCTTGTTGACTATAGCCCCTACACATGCAGGCTTGTAAGGACTATAGATGCCATTTGTGACCTAACGACTGGTCCTCACATTGATATTATATGCTTACCTGGAGTGCATTTAAGCATCGTTCCTTAGTTTACCTCTTGATTCTCATTAATACAAATTGAAACAGCCTACTCTGAGAGCGGAACCATAGTCCTCCACTGACTATTGGGGTAAAAACCACCTAGAAAAGAGATTCAATAAACCTCGTAGAGCGATAAGGTTGGAAGCGAGAGCTTGCTTGTGATTGGTTTGTTCCTTGTACAGGAAAAGCTAACAATCTTTTACATAATCATGCATACATGATATACATATAGACAACATATACTAACACGTCTTTTTGCAGCCATCTGCAACCATTATAATAAGATTGTGTATGAGCACGTCATGCATACATGCTAATCGTATTCTTTTGCAGGCACATCCCATGCATGCATCATTCATCATTTGTTTATTCTATCTCACTAATGTGCAGTAAATGAGATCTTGACATGGGTGATTCAGAAGACACTTCATGTCAACAATTTGAGGATAAGCTGAAAGAGGGGATTCAGAAATTGCTCACTGATGGCACCATAGCAGAAATCCTCCAAGCCCAAATCAAAGCCACCAAAGTTTAAACTAGAAACTCCCAAGAGGGAAACTGTATTGCTACTCCAATAAATGAAGCATCTGTATCTATCCACCTGTGAGTAGACAGAGGAAAGAGTGTCCTTCCTACTCCTATACAGATTAAAGATGATGATGAGTATTACAGTGCCTTTAAGACCCCACAACAACAAGCTACTAAGATTGTTGACCTGACCAAACTTGAATCAGTAAAGGAGGCCAAATTATTAGCCAACAAGATGGCTCAGTTGGAATTCACCTTCAAAGATAAGGGGTCTCGTGAATCCAAAAGTTTTACTGATCTAACTGTGTTCAATGATGAACCGCTTCCTTATGATTTCAAATTGCTAAACTTTGCCAAGTTTGATGGAATTGGGGATCCAAGGATTTAAGGAAATATACCACCTTCATGGTTGCTACTAAGCTTACAGAATCACATATTGTTCGATTCTTCTTCACATCACTAGAAGAGGGACCAAGAGCATTATTCTTTGATCTTAAGGATGAGATCAAGAGTGACTGGTTGCTGTTGACTCAAAAATTTATCAAGCAGTATGAATACAACACTAAGTTGGATATAACTCGTAGAGGTTTGGAAACTATAAAACAGAAGTCTGATGAATCTTTCTCTGATTATGTTGCAAAATGGTAAGCTACAACTGTCAAGATGATAAACCATCCTCTAGAGGATGAGAAGATAAATTTGATAATCAAAAGGTCATTACCTCATTTTAGAAAATAGATGATCATTACCTATTACCCTGATTTTTTAGCACTTCATTAAGCTGGAATCGGAATTAAAGAGGAGGAAACCTAACAACACAGAAACACTTTCCGCGGAAACATGTAACATCCTTATTTTCATCCATAATTAATATTATATGAACATATGCATTTTAAACCATTCCATTTAACTATGTGTATTTTTCATGAATTGAATCTAGTTGACTTGTTTACATGAGTAACCTTAGGGACTAAATTGAGC
>CATIWM010406301.1:0-10400 GCA_949671775.1 Mallotus repandus | reverse complement strand
GTTTTATGAAATTAGTTGTAGAATTTGAGATATGAATTATTGAAAGAAATTATGTTAAATGTATTTTTAGAAGAAAATATATATTTTATTGTTTATTTAGTTTTAATTAAATTTAAAGTTGTTTAACATGTTTAATACTGATTTTAAGTAACAAAAGTATGAAAAAAAATTATTAAGTAAAGGGTATTTTTAATTAATTGGAAGTAATTTGGGATATATATATATATGACAAAATTTTTAATATTATTTAAAAGCTTAAATAAGTTCTTTAATATTTTATTACATTTTCGAATTATTTAAATATTCTACTTATATGTAACAATAATTTTAGTAATGAAAGTTTAAGGTAGTATTATAATTTTTAATTATTTTAAATTTTGGACTATGGTTATATTAAATGAGAATTTTATTAAATATTTGGAAATGAATTTCCTCTATGTTTTAATTATTTAAAAGAATTTGCTTGTAATAGCTTAATTAAATTCTATGATGTATTATTAGATTTGATAATTATGTTGTTTATATGTGTGCTATTATGTTGGTTTTTGATTGGGCCTAAAGTGTAGTTCGGAAGCCCATCTTGATTTGTTGAGTTGTGAGATTTTAGAAGTGTTGTGTTTATACAAGAATGACTCTACTTTTAGTAGAGAGATATCCATTTTACAGAGGATAATCTGTCAAATTTTTGGTATATTTCTCGTAAAATGTGACATCGATACGTACTAATTTTTGAGTTTAATTAGTATTATGTCTTAGATTGAGTCTTTTCCTTAGAAATCTAGAATATATAAGGTTATGATTTTAATCAATTTATTTCTTTGTTATTTTTCCATAGCCACACCAGGAGCTAGGCCTCTAGGACAGGGTGGGGTCAGTCGAGTCAACCAAGGAGCACATTCCACCTGTGAGTTATTATTATATGTATGCATGTCATATAGAAATCCTTACCCAACATTAGTATTTTTATGTTGATATGTTGTGTTGCATTAAACCTTTAATTGTTTGTGAATTAATTATATAAAATGTTTGTTGAATATATGAATTTAAATATATTTATGAATAACTTCAACAAGCATGTTCGCTTTTTTATTTTTAAAAGTTTTGAAAATTTTGGCATGAATATTACTGTGGATTTTATTGGTTTATATTATTTTATAATCCACATGATATAATCATTTTATGATTATTGAAAAAGTTGTTTTAGCCATGTGGTATTTTATATTATAAGATAAAAATGTTTTGGAAGAATTGGTAGAACATGCTACCTAGTGGGTGTCACTAAGAACACGTGCACACTACTTAAGATCTTAAATTTGAGAAATATGTGTATTGGCTCAGTGGAGCTTGTACCCTTGGGCAATGATATGTGAAATTGGCTCAGTGGAGCATGTACTCTCGGGCAGTGGTTAACTTGGTAGAGCATGTTCTCTCTTGTTAGAGTTGAGATGTAACTCGGTTGAACTTGTTCTCATGGGACATCGATAATGGATTAAGAGATTGACTGTGACTGTAACTCGGTTGAGCTTGATCTCTCGGGACGAGAGTCATTTGGAATTAAGAGAGCCGGAAGGCTAGTAGAAACAGAGATTTAAGGTTCTACCATGCTTTCCATTAAAGATTTTATATTGTATGAATTTCCCAAGTGGTTTTATATTAAGGAAATTTTTGGTTTTCGAAAGGTGTTTTTATAAGAAAATAGTTTGGTAAAATAAATGATTTTTGAATAACTATTTATTTAAAGAATTTAAAGATTTAAAAATAACTATTTTAAAACCAAACATGCACTCTATAATAATAATTCACTCAGTGAGGTCCGATTCCCCTCAATTAGATTTCAGGATTCCTCTCTATAGACCTCCCATATTTGTCCTCTTTGCTGAACCCATTCTTCACCGGCTAATTTATGTAAATCTTAATATAACTTTTCTTTGTATTTCTTAGACGCTGCAGTAGTAGTACGTTCTTGTAGTAGTGTTATGTTTTTGTGTAGTAGTGCTATGACAACTTTAACAGACGTTATGTATTTGGGCTGTATGTTTTATTATTTTATGATTTTAATTATGAATGATAAGAAATGTTATAAATTTTGAGGTAAATTTTTTATTATGTTGTTTGGAAGTTGTGTTTTAGGGTTGCTACAGGTTCCAGATTAATGTGAATTCTCATTTTCTAGTGCCTATCATGACTACGGTTTGGATCGTGACAATTTGTTGAATTCTAGACACCGCAGTAGTAGATGGTTTTGTATAACATGTATTGTAGATTTTATTGTGTTGGAGATATGTATTCTATGTGAATTATTGGAGTATTGTTGATTAAAAATATTTTGGAAGTGTTATTATTTTTTCACTGGTTTTGGTTTTGTCTCGGTAAAGAGGAAACTCTGTTGAATTTTCTTTAGAAGTTAAAAGTTAATTAATTTTATTTGTGAAAATTTTCTAAAGCTTACTACGGGTTTCAAAAGCTTTACGCTTTTTCATTCCCAAGTGCCGGTCACGTGTCCTTTGGGTTCAGGTCGTGACATAGTCATTTTTTATCGCTAGTAGGCCACTTTGTCCCTTTCATTTCTTTATGTATATAAGAGCTTCTTTCGATTTGATGGCAGACAATTTCTATACAGTCTTTGGGAGTTCCTTCTTGGTGTAGTAGTACTTCTTAGTGCCATTCCTTTGGTAATAGTAACCATTACAAGAAGTGTCTTGAGTACTTATCTCAATACCAACGTCCACACAACCATTTTGTCACATGTAATGCAAGATCTTGGACTGCATGTGCCACCAAAGGAGATTAGTTTTAATCAAACAAAACATCTCACTTAAATCTATGTGAAGTCATATTAACAATGGTTTACATATATAATAAGTTGTCCAATATTCCTTTAATGACCACTTGAATTTCAACTCCATGCCACCGATCATTATTTTTTCTTTTCCTTTCCATGTAAATGAACATGAGAAATGTTCCTAATTATTTAAAGAAACACTAATAAGAAAAATAATGCAAGAGCTCATAGAGAAAAGATTAACTATTATATAATGTTTGCAAATTTATGCAATGAAACTTCTATACATAGCCAAAAATATTAGATATTGCTCCATTAATTAAAAAAAGAGAGAGAAAGGGAAAATGATGAAGGAGAAAAGGAGAATAAAAAATTTAAAATGAAAGAGGAAAAAAAGAGAGAAGTGAAAAAAAAAAAAATAAAGGAGGCAAATATATAAATAAGAAGGAGCATTTATGTAATCAATAAAAAAATGGAGGTATTTTTGTTTATAAGTTTAAAAAATATATATTTTTTAAATTTCTAAAAAATAACCGTACTCATGTCATGGACTTTATAATATAATTATATAGTATTTGATTAAAGTTATGAAGTTTTAGAGTGCAACAAATCAACAAAAAGAGAAAAAGTTTCAGAGTTGTTTGTTCTACAAAAAATAAGGGTGAATTTCAAAATTAAAATTAGATTGAGTAATAATTTCCATTGGTTCATTGAAAATTTACATGTAAATGAGAATGAATTTCTCGATGATACCCATTCCTATTGTAGAAGTAAGAAATGACTTTCCATTCCCATGACATTAAATAAAATTAATTATTAATTAGTTAAATTTTCAAATATTTTTATATATTATTAAAATTTATAAAATATACTTTTTTAAGTAATAAAATAAAATATATAAATGCATAATAATAATTATTTAATATATTTTTATATATAAATGAGATTAATTTTGATTCCAATTTCTTTATAAATCAGATATTTTATTAAAACTTTTTATTTCATTTTAGATTTTTCTACATCCCGATTTTAATTTTAATTCCAAATTCAGCATAGGAATAGGAAGCAAAGGAGACTTGTGCTTTAGATTAGAGTCCAAATATAGTCATAAAAATTTTGAGAAAAGGTAACATGCGTCATGTGGTTCTCCGATTAGAAGTCGTCCAAAAATGAAGAATTAAAGACCTCTTCTTAGATGCTGCTCCTGCTGCTGCTGCTGTTTTTGTTCCAAGATTGCGGGTGCGAGTATTCAGTGTTCCTGAGATGGAAAAACTGATAGAGACGCAAACCAAAATCTATTTTCACTATAACCACACTGATTCTTGCAAGTTTTCGAGATGGACAGCCAGGTCTTCCTTTTCCTTTTATTTGTTTTTCAGTTGTTGTTTCTTCCATGGGATTTAGTTTCAATTTCTTTTGTTGATTGTGTGACAGGGAAAGCTTTCAATTCATGTACGCAAGGCCCTGGCAAGAAGTCTCTGATTTCTACTCAAATTTGGTGAATGGCCGCTTCTCATTTTCACACCTTTTTCAAACTCAGGTGAATTCACATTCGTTTTCTATTGGAAAATTATTAGTTTCATGTTTGCCAAATTGTTAGTTCAACGTTGCAAGTTTAATCACTTTGAAAAGATGGAAAAGTGCAACCAAGAGTTACTCCACTTATTCAATCTTATCAGATGCATTTGGTTCATGATGACACTAAAATTCAAGAGGTTTTCAATACAACTGAATTAGAGCACTCTTCAATTGAAGATAGGCTTGGGAGGTGGGCAAGAGTAACATTTAAGATACTTCTTTCGTACCATGGGGGATCCTTTGATGGGTGGCAAAAACAGCCTGGTTTGAACACTGTTCAAGGGTATTTTGTTTCCAGTTACTTAACTTTGCAATTTAGCTTTACAATTCAAGTGGTTCCCGTTTTTGTTTGTGATTTTTTGTTGATGTTCTTGTGTGCACTCTATACTTCGTGCTTACAGCTTAGTGGAAAGATCGCTTGGGAGATTTGTTGATGAGAAGAAAGCGCAACAGCTAAGAGACAAGTGTAAACCCCTGGAAGGTTGTGCTGTTGTGGCTGGGCGCACCGATAAAGGTGTCTCTGCTCTTCAACAAGTTTGTTCTTTCTGTATGTAATTCCCTTGTTTTTTCCCTACTTCATTTATTTATTTTCAACTTTTATAGTTTATAGTTTCATAAATTCTTGCTTATGTTCACCTGAATTGTTACCATTTCACTTATTTCCTGCCTTGTATTGGTAAATTTTAGTGATGTTCTTTGTGAAGCCTTTGATGTTTGAAGCTCCATATTAGCATATGTTGAATAAGTACATTAATTGTCTATTAAAAACTCTAACTGAATTGAAACAGCATTATTTACTTTTGATTGATTTGTTGATGGATAATGTTAAAGCCAATGGTAGCTGGAAATCTAAGTGACAGATGGTATTAGGATCCCATAAAAAAATAGACCAGCAAAACCTATTGTACAAGGGATAATCTTTATTCTTAACACATCATATGATACTGCTTTTCATTGAGTTTGTACAGTAGCATGTCTATATTTCTTCTGCACTTCAGTTACAAGAAAATATGAAACATTGTGTTTTGTGAAACATGCATACAAAACTAACAGGAATATTTTTGTTATGTTTTTTTTTTTCTTTTTTTGTTTCACTTTGTTTTTCATTGGTTGGATTTTATTTTGGGGGGCCAATTTCCAATTACATGTTCAGATACTTGGAGAAAGGATGTTAGATCTCAGGAGATTGAAGATGCAATCAACAGTTCAGCACCTGGCAAGCTTAGGGTTTTGTCTGTTTCTGAGGTATCGACTGCTTCATACTATCAAGTACCAAAATTTTGCTCAAGAACTGCAGCTAGAAAACTGTCTAATAAATGCTCGTTGTCAGATACTAATATGATTTGTAACATACTATAGGTCTCTCGTGTGTTCCATCCTAATTTTTCTGCCAAATGGAGGCGTTATTTGTATATTTTTCCTATTAATGATGGAGAAAATGAGGAGCAAAGTCTTGACAGTGAGAATCTTGAAAATTTTAGTTATTTTGAGAAGTATGAGGAGCAAAGACATGGATTTGATGAGCTTTCTGCTGAGGAGAATGTTGATGAATCAATTACTGGTGTTAAGGATGGGCTTGAAGGCACAAAGAAACCTAGGACATTCACTATATGCAGGGTTAACCAGCTTTTGCAACAATTAGAGGGAAAGTTATTGTCATACAAAATATTTGCACGAGACACCAAAGCCTCAAGAAATGTGTAAGAATTTAAAAGAAAATGATGATTATTTGTGTTTCCATAGCCATATACTCCATCAGCATTTATGCTGCTTGGAGTAAATATAGTCAAAGCTTGCGATTGATGGCATTTAAGACTGGATTTATGTCCATTCATATTAAGATATCATTAGACATCATATTCAGAAAGAGAAACCACAAGTCCTGATTTGACCTACAAAATTATACCTTAAAATGTTGTATCTGACTTTGATTATTGTGCATTCCTCTCATTGGTGCGAATAGCATTACAATTTTATCTTGATAGGAGATGTATGTGTGTGCCTTAGATTCTGCCTCCCAATGAATCCTTAACACCTGCCATTAAATGTTACGCTAAAAATGCTTACCAACCCTTCTATTTGGAGTCCTATTAGTTAGACATTGCAAAACTACCATACTTTGACATTGTCCAAAATCACCTATTTTTGTGTATCTGTAGCTCTGCATTTGCATCTCTTATTGTCTGGCCACCTGTCTCTCATAGGTTTATTTGTTGAGGTTGCTGAACTTATGGTGTTCAATATTTTATATATATGTTGGACCGAGTCTGACTATGATTCCATTTTTCACTGTAAACATTCACTTGTCCGCAATTGATATGTTGCTTGTGCTCTCTCTCTCTCTCTCTCTCTCTCTACCTGTTAATATTTTATTGTAATCTATTATAAGTAAGTATGTTTGGTATCTAGTGCCTCTCATGCTGCGACAATCTAATTTCAACTATTCCAATCTTGATGGTTACTGGTTAAGTTTTAAGTTTGACAAATTCTTTGTTTTTTTTGGGTGATTTGAGAAGTTCAGTTTGATATAGTAGATTATTTTGGAAAATTGCAGCTGTTTCACACAAATATTTTGTTTATACTATTGCTTTTTTATTGAATTTCATTCTTGCTACTACTTCAATATGATTATCAACAGTATGTCTTTCGATTTCAGAGGTCCACCAACGGAGTGCTTCATTTATCATGCTCGAGCTACAGAAGCCAGATTACCATGTTCTGTAAATATTTCTTACTTTAGTTATTGCAGAATTATATCTTTCAATTTTTCCTCTGCTGTTGACATGAAAGTCAAGTAATAATTGAACTCTCTCTTGTATATCCTAGTCTCCATGGTCCCTATTTGTGGCATTCTGCTTGTTATATCCTCGTTTGTCATGAATTGAGTTTTTCTGTGGTGCCTACTGCTTTGTATGTGTGATAATTTCTTTTTTATGTAAATTAAATTTATTACAGCTACACAATGAAACAAAAATCCAAGAAAAAAAGCACCTCAGAAAATAGGAACACCTTTCATAGCCCCTGAAACTCCAAGAAAAGACGTCCTATCAAGAGTATAAGAAACAGTAGTCCTCATCAAGCTACCCTCAAAACCGCAGAAAGTAGGAAAAAACAAAAGGAATTGATAAAAACAAATGCTCAACATGAAACATTGTCACTGAAGAATTAACTGCAAGGTAGAAAAACAAGCTTGCTTTGTTGTTTGAACATTGGACTTTGCTCAGATAATCAAACAATTGAAAAGGGCTTGTATGTTTTTACAACCAATTTCTTTCATGATAAACCAAATGGTGCCTGAGCTTAATTCAACAAAATACAATTATCAAATAAGTTGCTGCTGACTGCATGCTCAAATAAAAAGTGGTTTGAAATGTATTGCGTGTTACATAATGGTTTTTGAGGGTTGTACATATAACAAAGACTGACTTTATTTGTCAACATTGTTTCTCTAGTATTGCCATTACAACTTGATGCATAAAAATTCAGGGCAGTTGCTCACACAAAATGTGATAAAATAATGCCTATTACTATTTCTTAAAGGGATCTGCATTAGCTACAGTCAATGGTTTAGTGACTTTGGTAATGTGACAAGATCATGATTTATACCTTTAGAGCTCATGGTATGCTGTGTACACTCTCTTACATTCTAGAAACATGAGATATGGAACTTATTTTTCACTAACAAGATTTGACATTCTGAGATTACTTACTGAATTTTGATGATTAATAGGGAAGTGGGGATATCAAAGGAATGTGTTCGGGAATAGTGCAACTAAACCTGATGACATATTATGAACTACAGTTGAGGAGCATTTTTTTAAAAGAAAAATAAAATGAAATTAGTAGCAATCCTTGATGAATGCAGATAGTCTGATAGTTCATTTAAAAATAAATTTTAAATTGCTTGTGCTTCATATGATTTGTTTTGTGTGTAGTCATGAGCGACATAATGAAATTCCCAGAATGGTGGGCACCTGTCAAGACATAAGTTCTATAGTGGAAAGAGTGGGTCAGATTTGCATGGTTGTTATCTCTAGGAATAATTTTGGGACTTGTGGCAATACATAGGATAGTAATGGCTGAAGTTCTTTTGAGCGTAGGGCATCTTACCTTCTCAGATGAATTTGATTTTTGAAATTTAGTTTAATATGAAGAAGAAAATAGGGAAAAAAAAAGTTGGTTTAATTTTGGAAGGATGAAGGGAAGATTGATCCCTGTAAACAAAACTGCAAATAAAAAGACTTGGTTAACTGAAATTATCAATTAGTTTTGTTTTTCACTCCGTTTTTCTTTTTTCAATTCTATTTGCTTTCACATTCTGAAAACTTGGTGAGCCATCTCTTCTCTTGCATGAGGCAACTAAGATTAAGCTTCATGAATTGAATGACAACTGAAATGTGCTAATGCGCACTACACTCTGAAAGCACTGCTATTTTTGTAGGACCACGGGGAGGGAAGAAAAGTTATGTGTGTTGAGCTGGTTGCTAATCGGTTCCTACGCAAGGTTTTTACTTGTTCACTTATCAATGTTCTGGCAAATTAATGATTAAAATTTGAGCCTCCCAATTTGTTACGTTTCATTTGGTAATTAATGTGGAAATAACCTTTATATGGGAAATGTTTTAAGGTTTACTTTTGTTTTTTCCAAATTTCTAATTTCATATGACTGCAATTATCTATAGCTTTTTTCCTTTTTCTTTTCATGTTTGAATGTTAACTTCCATTTTTATTTTTGGGTAATTTTGTGCTAAAGATGGTGCGGGTTCTTGTGGCAACATCAATTAGAGAAGCAGCTGCAGGTGCAGATGATGATGCATTATTAAAGCTGATGGATGCTTCATGTAGACGTGCCAGTGCTCCGCCAGCACCTCCAGATGGGCTTTGCCTTGTAGATGTGGGTTACACTGAGTTTGATCGTCAAAACTGCATTGTTCCATGATGAGTACTAATGGCAGCATTCATTCAAATGTCTGTTATTCGCCCTTATGTGACACCAAGCTTAACATAGCTATTCATAGACATGCTTCCGAATAGGAAATAAGGAAACATCCAAGAGAAATAGCAGAAAGATGCTAATTATTATTTGGCATCAAGCGGAACGTAGCAATTCACACGCATGTTTGCCAATAGAGCTTAATACCGAGCCTACTGAGTAAACATCCAAGTAAAAATAGCAGAAAGATAATCCGTCCTTAACTAGCATCAAGCCAACATAGCTGTGTGATGAGAACAGAGTATTTTATGAGTGAATTAACTATGGTCTCCCAAACAATTTCATGAGTTTATCCTCTTATATGCCATCCTCTTCATTAGCCAACCTTCACAACAAGCGTTAAGCTTTTGGTCTTGTTAAGTTAAACTACTGACTTGTTGCATTATTTTGTAATGTCATGCTTCTTTTTCATCTTGTTAGTAGTGTTAACTATGACAACATAACCAATGAAAAAAGAAAGAATGGATATTGATCGGGTGTATTTTTTTGGATCAACCATGGCATTATTAAATTCAATTTCCATGTTCAGTTAAGTTGAACACAATTAAATTTAAGGTTCAAAACCTTCACAACCCCTTTTTTTTGTCATAGAAAATGAACTTTATAAAATTAATAGTGCGTAAGATTGTTATGCGCTAAGGTTTGAATACACCCAGGTACTTCAACATCTAAAATCATGGAGGAGCAAATGGTGCGAGCTCAGTAAGGTAAATGGTAAGCTACTTGATTCCCATGTAGAGAAACAAGAACAAACTTTCCCTATTTACTATCTTTGCAAATTTGTAGAAAAAGAAAAGAGAAGAGAAGAGATGTACGATACAATTGACTCATAATGCCATCACTATTCTCTTTATCAAATTAAGCATCAATCTTGACGACCAAGTATTATTACCAAATGTAAAAATATTGTGGACAATCTCAGTTTGATTGGCCTGCAACGAAAACCCGATGATGAGGTAGAACGAATTATGAATGCAAGAGAAACCCGAAAACTTCTTCAGAGTGGACTCGAAAGCCCGAAATATCAAGTCTAAGTCTAAGACACTT
>CATIWM010406283.1:0-11629 GCA_949671775.1 Mallotus repandus | reverse complement strand
AAGTTGGTATTCCGTATCCAGAACTCCTGGTTGTGGTGCTAGCTTGTATTAGAGAATCGAGTTACCACCACTCTCTATTTGTCCCAGTTATTACCCTGGGTGGCGACTCCTCATCTCCACGCCATGTCTTTGTGACAGTGGCTAGTGTGTTCCCTAGAGCCCTGAGCTCAAACAGTGTCGCGGTTGCAACAAACTTGGGCGCGCGCTAAACCCCGCCGTCTACAGTATGTGTGGACACCCTTGGTTTGATCGGCCCACAATGAAAGCCCAGTGATAAGATAGTCCAGTATTAAATGCAAGAGAATCTGAAATCTTCTCTAGTATGGACTTGAAAGCTCAATACCCTAGAACCAAGCCTAAAATATCAAGCCCAAAACCTTAGAACTAAGCCTGAATCCTTAAACCCAAGCATTTAGGTCCAGGCCTAGGCCTTTCTAGGCCTGGCCTGGGTGAAGGCTTGGGCCTGGGTGAAAAGGTGATCGCCTTTTCACCCTGGGCATATGAAGAGGCGTTACCTTTGCATAATTAACCTCTACATGCATTTAATGCCATTAAAAACTGGAGGTTTTAGATGTAAAAATAAGAGAAGGACCCACCATATCATATATCTAGAGGTTTTAGACGTAAAAATAAGACTTTGTAGGGCAGAAAAATGAGCTGGAAAAGAGGAGAATGATGAAAAATGATGATCTTTTATTTGGACTTGACTTTGGGATTTTGGAGAGAGCCAAATGGTTAGGGACTTAAGTGGAGGGGTTTTGGCTGAAGAAGGAGGAGACCATTTTTCTTCTGAGAAAAGAAAAAGGAGAAAACATTTTTTTGAGGAGAAAACTTTTTTTTTGAGGAAAAAACCATAAAAGAAGAGAAGAAAAGAAGGAAAAAAATGATAGAGATTCAAGCTTAAGAGGATAATTTCTTGAGAAGGGAGAGGGAAACTCTTGCACTCAACACATCTAAACCAAGCAAACTAAGTTCTGAGGACTCAGTTAGGAGCATCAAACTCGTCCAAATCAGTGAGAATCCTTGTTTTCAAGCTTTAAGTTGCTCATTTTCTATAAAAACATCAACATCTTGATTTTTACACTTGATTTATATTTATTGTTTGTTCGATATCATGTTGATGGCTTGAACATGTGAACTATTGAGTTTTAAGTTGTTGGTTTATATATATTTGCATGTATGCTTGAATTGCTTAGGAATTAAGAAAAATATAAAATTTTGTGTTCTTGGTAAAGAGGCGACGTCTCTTCATAGAGGCGTCACCCCTTAGTGTTGAGGTGAATTGATTTTGCCTCTTATCTTGGAGGCATCACCTCTTTGAAGAGGCAATCTCCTCCCTACCAGAGTTCTGCACAAGTCTGTTTTGTTTTTGGTATCCTTTTGGTTTATTTTTAGTTTTTGATACGTTTCTGCTGTTTTATATCTTCAATATTGCATGAGATTGCCATGATATTAGGTATATTTGAGTAATCAATTCATGCATAGAAGAATATTCATGCCTATTTTATGCAAATTGAATTCAATTTCTTTTGTAAATGAAATTGTTATTTTAAGACGGAACTAATCATTGTTTGTTGTAAGGATTTCTCGGTGATTTATAATCACCAAGTAATTGGTGTATTAATTAGTTCTTGAGAGGTTTTATTTGAATTCATTATCATTGTAATTATACGAAATGTTTTAATCCCTAATTATCATTGTAAATTCATTATTATTTGCCTTGAATGAGTATGCAAATGGGATTAATGTGCAAACTTGAACTAAAGCTGAAAATTGGAAATCTTTGCAACTCACAATAATAAGGAAATAATCAAATAATCAAAGGTAATAAAATACAAAACACACACGGAGGCCAACTGTAAGGTTGGGTGGGTATTCAAAGGCCCATACCTAGTTTCTGGACCCAATCTTTAATGACGGCTTCTGGGAACCTCCATGGAATCCAGTCGATGTATAGTGTGTCCTGGCTTTCATCCGAGTGGCAACTCCATCTCCATTTTGGCCCCAAGCCCATTATGTATTTCCTAGTAGGCCCTGAGCCCACACAGTACTGTACTTGCCAAGCACTTGGACGTGTGATTGACCCCGCCACTTACAGTGGCGACTCCACTGAAGATAAAGAAATTGATTCCAGTGTTTTATAATTTATCATCTTAGATTATTTCCTTATTTCCTTTACATTTCTTTCATTCACTACACATTTTCACACAATGAGCACAATAGTCCCAAATAAACTGATAATAGTCTTTACTTCACCGCCTGTGTTTCACTGAAACCTGGTGGTAAAGTATTCGATTATTGTCACTTATAGCACATACTTATCCATGTTGTACTGACCCTTGAGTGGGGAGACGTAATGGATGTATATAGCTATGGGAGTCGTAGCTTATTACACTTGACTCAGCTCATGTAATGACCTAGCAACTTCCACTAAGATTTTTCCAAGTGTGAGTGATTTATACCATTTAGTAATCCTTGTAATAAAGCCTAAGCCGATTTACAAATGGACTATGCCAAAGTTGGGCCTTTCATGCCCACTATGGCCCATTAAAATTGACTTTAGTTTTATTCAAAGGAATTACTGTTTGTTCATCTCGTCTTGAGAGTTCTTTTGCATACATTAGTTTTGATGTCCCCTGTTGATAATCAAAACTCAGCCAACAATCCTAGGACGAGGAACTCTCCATTGAATGCTCATGTGGGAGAAGGGTGGAGATATCGCTTGAAGAGCTTTGTCTTGTTATTTGTAACATGCAAATAAAATATATGCTTATTTCTTTAAATGTTAAGGTGAATCTGCATACTATGCATACACGTCATGCATATCTCTAACCCGTGGTGGTTGTAGATATAGATCCAAATCGATCACCCGCTTGGATGTTGAAGGAAACAATGTCATCAGGTTTTGATCCTGAACAGTTTAAGGCAAAAATGGCCGAACAGACTAGAACAATCATGTGAGAGATGATGGAAAAGATGATGAATTTAACTAGAGAGAAACCACCAACACCTCTACCACTACAATTTGATCTTAATGCTGAAAATCCGGGGAGGCGAGAAATAGAAGATGACCAGGAAACTTTACTAGCGAAACCTGTAATCCAACAGAGGGTGGATGATACAAAAAATGTAGAGAAGTTCGATTGGGCCAAAGACATCACCAGGACCATGGCTAAGATGCAAATGATGATGAAAGAGAAAGGGATCGATGCCTCGATAGATTACACTAGCTTTGATTTAGATAAAGCTAATGACCCTTTACCTCGAAAGTTCAAGTTCCTAGACATGAAGAAGTATTCTGGAACTGATGACCTACACTTGCACTTAAAGTAGTATGTGACCTATATGTAGGCAACAAAATTGACCAAGCCTCAAATTTTTAAGCAATTCCCCTTATCTTTGGAGGGTGGTCTAATATGCTGGTACTATACTTTGGAACCACATGTGCAGAGTGAATGGAAAGAATTGTGTACCGCATTTATCAAGTAGTATGGTCTGAATGCTCCAATGGAGGTGTCTCTAAGGGACTTACAGAACACAAAGTAAAAGTTTAACGAGCCATTCGTTGAGTATTTGACTAGATGGAGAGGAAAGTTATCACAAATAAAGCACAGACCGAAAAAATTTGACCAGCTGATAATAACAACGGAAGGTTGTGTTCTGCTACTTTCTAGAAAGTTGAGAGATCTTAGGATCATAAAGTTTGAATAATTACACAGATTTGGGGTACAAAAAGAGTCTGACCTAGAGCAGGATAAGAAGTTTTTCAGCTGAAGGTCTACAACCAGAGAGGGGACCAAATCCAATAGTGTGATCAGACCAAGCAGTAACATTTAAATCAATGTCATCGAACAACTCTGAAGGTTTTCTAATTTGGGAAGACCTCTTTCTAAAGTCTTAGAGAAGCTCATTAAGAATAACTTAATACGACCTCTACCTCAGAGGTCACCTTTCCCAAATGCTGACCCAAAGTTTTATTGTAAATATCACCAAGCTATCGGACATGACACTGATGGCTGCATTTGCCTAAAACATGAAAATTCAAGATTTAATTGATTCAGGCAAGATAACCTACCCTAAAACTAGAAAACCAAACACCAAAAACAACCCTTTACCTAATTACTAAAATGTACCACTACCAAATCCACCCATCCTTATGATAAACACCAGTTTGATAGAGGAACAAGTCCTTAATTACTTTGTTGATGCCACGCCTACACCACCAAAATCCAAACCTGAAAATTTAAATCCAAATGAGCATCTCAGGAAGCTTAATGTAAATGTTTTAGACATATAGAGCTCTGATGAGGAAGAAGAAGGACAGGTTGATCTATGGAAAGATGATAAAAGAAAGAAGGCTTAGACAGTTAGAAGGGTTGAGAAAAAAAGGAAGAAGTAAAATCTTATGAGCAAGGAAAAGAGAAGATGGGTTCAGATGAAAAAGTAAGGAAGGAGGAAAAGGATGATGAAATAAAGCAGAACGAGAAAGTTGTTGATACCAAGAGAGATGAGAAATTCTACCAAAGTTAGGATTCACTGTGGCTGACTTAGGATTGATCTGAAGTAGTCATCAAGTCCTCTAAAAATTCTGCCAAAGTTAGGATTTATTGTGGCTCACTTAGAGCCATCTGAAGTAGTCATCAAGGCCTACGATTACACCAAGAGGCCAATCGAAGGGACCTTCAGAGCTCTAGTTAAGACAGGACCTATAGAGGTTTGGGTTAATCTACATGTGATTGACATTCCAGTCATTTTTGCTGTGTTGTTGGGGAGGCTGTGGTTCCATCCCTTGGGAGGATTTCAATCAACTGTGCACTAAAAGATCAAGTTCCCATATGAGGGGAAAGTGGTCACTATAACAGTAAAAACTGAAGTTGTCGTGGCCACTCTGAAGCTAGCTCTAAACAAGATTCTGAACAATCTGAGTTTCAAGGTCTATGTGATTTATAAAGATGAGCTAAATCCAAAGATCGTGAGCATAATGAAAAGCATGAACTTTATGCTTGGCATGGGGTTAGGAAAGAACTAACAAGGCCCATCAAGGTTCACTAAACGGAAGACACTAATTTTGAAATACAGAGTAGGATACCAGGGTGATGATGCTTTTAAGGAAAAGAATAAAGATGGGATTGAGTTTGGGAAGGACAAAGATGGAGTTGAGCCTAAGTGGAAACCACTATACGAAACCTTTATAGAAGAGGGTTATGCTGGCAACCCCGAACCATTGATGATAGCCGAAAAGATGGTCATTGGATTTGAAATCTTTGCTGAGCATATGGCTGGGATCCCAGAATCAGTTGCCTAGGAGCCTATGGTGGAGGAACTGGTATAGACGTTAGGGCTCAGAAGGAGGAGTGTGATTTCAAATCTTTTGTCTTTAATTAGATCATGGATGTCTTCTATGATGATCTTGACATTTCTCTTACAAACATGTTTAATACCGATGATATTTTCTTTTCTAAAGTTAATGCAATAGAATCTGACTTTGCTTATTTGTGTGATGTGTTTCCTAATGGTTATTCTATTTGTGATGATCACTTCATGTATATGTTTGACATTAATTCATTATAAACTGAATCATTTAATTTAGGCACATATGAAAATCCTAAGAATAAACTTATTGCTTCTAATTTAACTCCTGATGAGAGAATAAAAATGGAAGAAACATTAAGGAAAAGAAAAAAAGTATTTGTTTGGGCTTACGAGGATATGCCTAGAATTGATAGGGAAATTGCAGAGCACAGAATCCCTACATATCCTCACATTACACCAGTAAAGCAAAAGAAGAGAAGATTGTGGCTAGAATGGGCTCTTTTGATAAAAGAAAAAGTGGAAAAGTAGCTAAAAGTGAAGTTTTTGGAAGTAGTGGATGATACCCAATGGCTAGCCAGCATAGTGCATGTTCCTAAGAAGGATGAAAGGGTCAAAATGTATGTAGACTACAGGGATTTGAACAAGGCTTGTTTGAAAGATGATTTTCCTTTACAGCACATTGAGATTTTGGTCGATAGCACAACCTCAAATGCTATGTATTCCTTTATGGATGGTTTCTCGGGATATAACCAGATCATGATGGTAGTGATTGACAAACTGAAGACTTCATTCACCACCGAATGAGGCATCTATTATTATTTGGTCAAGCCGTTTGGATTAAAGAACACAGGAGCTACCTATCAGAGGATGACTACCACTTTATTACACGACATGGTCCACAAGGAAATAGAAGTATATATGGACAACATGATTGTGAAGTCTCCAACACGGGAAGGACACTTCCAAGCTTTGGACAAGTTCTTAGCTAGAGCTGAACAGTGCAATCTCAAATTGAACCTGAAGAAGTGTGTTTTTAAGGTAACCTCTGGAAAGCTGCTAGGCCACATTGTTAGTCAGAAAAGGATTGAAGTGGATCCGGATAAAGTTAAAGCGATTCGAGAGATGCCTACGCCAAAGAATGACAAAGAAGTCAGAGGGTTCATTGGACAATTACAATACATTAGTAGGTTCATAGTTAAGCTAACTACCATTTATGAGCCAATCTTTAAGCTCCTAAGAAAGAATCAACCAGTGATATGGGATGACAAGTGTCAGCAAGATTTTGAAACTATCAAGAGTTATTTGATGAATCCTCCTGTATTATAACTACCAAGGCCAGATAGACCTTTAATTCTTTATTTGGTGATTGAAAGAGAAGCAGTGGGTATGATGTCAGCTCAAGAAAGTGATGGAAGAGTTGAGCATGCCGTGTCTTACCTGAGCAAGAAACTCTTGTCTTATGATTCTAATTACAGTCTGGTAGAAAAGGCATGTTTGGCCGTGATTTAGGCCACAAAGAAGCTCTGGTATTACTTTCAGTCATACATGGTTAAAGCTGTTTCGAAACATGATCCACTCAGATACCTCCAGCAAACTCCATCACTTACAGAAAAATTGGCCAAATAGTTGGTTTTGCTCATAGAATTCGACATAGATTATGTGGCAAAGAAAGTGGTAAAAGGAAGAGCTATGGCAGATTTCTTGGCTCAGAATCCAGTGGATGACAGATAGGAATGGGATTTGGAGTTTCTAGATGAGCACCTAGGGGCAATCAAAATCTAAACATGGAAAATGTACTTCGATGGGGCTTTCAATAGCAAGGGAGCAAGTATAGGTGTAATTCTAATCTCACCAGAAGAAGAAATGATCCCAATGGTGAAAAGATTAGAATTTAAAGTCACCAATAATAAAGCCGAATATGAAGCCTACATTTTCAGTTTAGAAGAACTTTGAACTATGGGGGTGGAAGAGGTTACAATATATATAGACTCTATATTAGTAGTTAAACATATCTCCAAATAGAGGAAGTGAGACAAGATAAGCTGAGACTATATTGGGACTATTCAGCTACTGTCTTGTTATCTTTTGTTCAATGCAAAATCATTCATCTACCACGAGAAGATAATCAAATGGCAGACATGCTCGCCACTTTAGCTTCTACTTGGGAAAAAGAAGAATAGATAGAAGTTAAACCTTTGATTCTTGTAAAATCTCGAATCCCATGTTATAAAGAGATAAGGGTGATGCCGATTGACTCCATGGAAGGCCGTGGTTTTACAATTTACAGCAATACTTAGAAACGGGGTGGTTTCCCGAAGATGCTGATAAGAAAGAAAGGATGTCTCTCAGGATGTTGTCTCGTTAATTCATCAGTCATTATGGAATGTTGTATAAAAGAGCTCCAACTGGAGTGCATTTGAGATGTGTGGATAAGAATAAAGCTCAAAAGCTTATAGAAGTGGTTTATGAAGAAGTATGTGGTCCTCATATGAACAAAATGGTCCCAGCCAAGAAAATAGCTCGTCAAGGCTACTTCTGGCTAACAATGGAAACAGACTACGTGAAATTTATGAAGAAGTGTCATAACTGCCCATCATATGGTGATGTTAGTCATTTAACCTCCATGGAGCTTCAAGGGATGACTTCTCCTTGGCCATTCGCAGTTTGGGGAACTGATATCATAAGGTAGATAAGGCCGAAAGCATCAAATGGTCATCATTACATTATGGTGGCTATTGATTACTTCTCCAAATGGGTTGAGGCAGAATCATTTGCTATTGTTAGATCAAAATAAATGGCAAGGTTTATCAAGAAGAATATAATTTATAGATACGGGTTGCCTCACCATGTGGCCTCTGACAATGGCATTCAGTTTTGAGCTAAGACGACAGCTTTGCTAAAAGAATACATAATTGAGCATCATAGGTCATCTCCATACAAGCCACAAGCAAATGGTGTAGTTGAAGCTATAAATAAGAATGTGAAAAGATCTTGTCCAAAATGATGGAAAATTACTGGGATTGGTCAGATTATCTGTAGTTCGCATTATGGGGGTATAGAACCACTACCAGAACATCAATTGGAGTTACTCCGTACTCTTTAGTCTATAAATGTGAAGCCGTATTGCCAATAAAAGTTGAGATTCAGTCACTAAGAGTTCTTCTGGAGTCTAAAATTTTTGAATATCAATGGGTAGAGAGCCAATTGGCATAACTAACGCTCTTAGATGAGAGAAGGGTGAAAGCCATGTACCACTCCCAGCTGTATCAGAAGAGGATAGCTAGAGCTTACAACAAGAAGATTAAGCTGAGAAAAATCAAAGAGGGTGACTTGGTATTGAAGTTGACTAGGCTAATCATGACGGATCCACAAGGGAAATTCAAGCCAAACTGGGAAGGTCCATACCTGGTGAAGAAGTTATTCTCCAAGGGCACTGCTATACTTTCAGACTTGGAAGGAAATGAATTTAGAGAGCCCATAAACCTAGATAAACTGAAGAAGTACTTTCTGTGAAGTCTCGCTAAGGAGAAAACCTCGCAAAGAGGCTGCCTAGGCAAAAATAAGGGACAGAAAAATTAAAAAATTAAAAAGTTATGCTGGATTGAAAATCTCGAAAGTGGCAGTCCAGGCAAAAATTAAGGACATAAAAAAGGAGAGAGAGAGAAAAATAATCGATTGGAAAACTTTCAAGGGCAAGCCAATTGGCGATAGGAGATGTATTAGAAGTAAAATGTATAGTCGCTTTGCGCTTAAGTTAAATAAAATAGTTCGCCTTTGTTACTGTTAAGCATTGCATTAAGTATTCATCACAAACTGTTTAATTAAAAAGGGAAATTTATCTAACAAAAAGGAAATAAAGATTAAGTTACATAAACTAAATTTGTCTTCTTTTCTTGAATTGAACACTCAATGTTTGTAATACTCTTGTTCTTCTATTTATTGTAAATTCATTCATCTTTGTCTATTGCAACTGAATCCAATTCTTGTACTGATCATCAGTCAACGGATCTCCATTGTAGTTGATGCGGCTAAGGATGGTTCTGCGAGGCCAAGTTTCTATTAAGTTATCCATAAAGTTCTAGGAGAGAGGTCTTGGCTTAAATTCATGAACTGGACCTACAATTAGCTGCTTCTGCCCATATTGCCTGCAAAGTTGAGTGGGGTTATAGAAAGTAGTAAACTAGAGGCTGGCTATAAGAACACAGTGGGTGTAAGACCGAATAGTCACGTGCTGCAATCTCCACCAGGGGCACATCCACTGGATCAGAGTATCAAGGAATGTAGCCAACCAGCTCTGCACATCTTCAGGAATAGGGTGAAGTCTTTGGGTATGATAGTGTTTGGCTTTGTAATGTGCAATGTCTCTGGGAGGCTCAAACAACCTCAATTTTTCATGAAACCATGCATGTCTAGTTTATAAATGAATAAAAATGACGGGGAAACAGTAAGTAAAGAGAGAAGAGAAAGAAGCTGTTGACCTTAGCTATGATTGATCTTGATTTTGATCTTAAAAAGCTTGATTTTGAGCATTTAATATATTTTTTTAAGTGTGTATAAGCTAGGACTATCATGGAAATCAAAATTAAGTTAAGCATACTTTTGGGCTAAATGAACCTTCAAGATTCAATAAGGATTTTAGAATTCTTAGACCTTTATAATGAGAAATTTGTCCTCTTAACATTTGAAGTAGACATCACAAGCTTTCTGAATTAATCTTATCACAAGCTTTTTGAATTGATCTTACTTATAAAAATATGAATTCATTTAGGTATGAAAATCTTCAGTTAAAATCCGCATATGCAGTTTTCATTTTAAATTGAGTAGCTCTTAGTATTTCGACAATATCTTGAGATAAAGATGTCAAATTGAGGTGATTAAAAGTGCTATGGAAAGATAAGACAAATATATACAACTTTAATGAAGAAAAAATAGGCTCATTCAATCATCTTCAATGGCTAAAAGTCATAATCCCGACCGGGCCCAAAATTGCCCAAATTGAAGAAATCTTCCAAAACACATCCCGAGCCAATGTCATGACCAGGATCAGTATGATCCTAACTGGGATCAATGTGGTCATTATTAGGACCAGTGCAAGCTTTAAATATAACAGCTATAATGGATATATTTTTTAATATCCCGATCGAGATCAGTGTGATCACAACCGGGACTAGAGAAAACATAGCCTAAAAGTCCAAATTTCATTCAAATGAAGTTTGAATTTATTAGAAACAAAATTATTATTTCTAACAGCTATAATTGAATTGCTCAACTATAAATACAACATCTGAAGGTCATTTAGAGGTTAAGAAACTTGTTTATCATTTATACACTCTAAAGCATTCAAGTAAGCTCAAAATTCTCTCAAAACTTTCTTTATCTTTGTATAACTCTTGTAAGAGTTAGTGAGTGATTAGAATAGAAATTCTTGTTCTTCTATTTTCTAGGTTTAGAAAAAGGGAAGATAGGTTCTATTCTAAAGGAATTGGTTTAAGTGTTTAGCCATTAAAACACTTGGGAAGTTGGTTTTAGTGTAAGCCTTCAAAACACTTGTGAATCAGTTTTTGAGTAAGCCTTGAAAACTCAAGTTGTAAGGTTTGAGTTGAGCCTAAAACTCAATTTGTAAAAATCAATCTAGGGAAATAGATTGTGGTGATTAAAAATTCTAACTTGGGAATAAGTTAGGTGGAGACATAGGATTGTTGAGAATCTGAACTCATGAAATACTTGTGTTCATCATTCTTCCTTCTCAATATTCTTTCATTTTCTATTTATTTGTTTTTAAGTTTTGATTTTTGTTTGATAGCCCTATTCACCCCCCTATAGGGCATTTTCATTTGGTATCAGACCTTGAATTCTAGGTACTTCATTACTAGAATACAAGATCATGGGGAGTGAAAACATCTCTTCTCTTAGACCATTCTTTGATGGAAATGATTATCCTCATTGGAAGTTCAAAATGGAGCTTTATCTAGATTATGATTCTATTAAACTTTGGGACATTGTCCACAAAGGTTGGGAACCACCCAAATCTACAATTGATGGTGTGATTACTGAAGTTCCAAGAGATGATTGGAACGCCATTCAATAAGAAGGAAATCACAGAAATAAAAAGGCAATGATCACTCTAGTCTCCTCCATGTCAAGAGAAGAAGGAGGCAAGCTTCAACATTGCACTTCGACCAAGGAAATGTGGGAAACCTTGGAAAATCATTATGAAGGAAATGTTCAAGTAAGAAGTAAGAAGGTTCAACTCCATATGTATAAGTATGAACTCTTCAAAATGAAGCCTCAAGAATCAATCACCAAAATGACAAAC
>CATIWM010406205.1:0-11579 GCA_949671775.1 Mallotus repandus | reverse complement strand
AATACTATTGTTCATTCAAAAACTGTCCAAAACATAATAATTAACCACAATTTCAACTAAAATATAAAAATTACTCATTTATACTAATTTTTCCAAAAATTCATTTTTCACATAAACCTTCGAAAATTTATAATAAAAATTCCACACATAACTCAAACCCGAAAAAATTCAATATTTTCAGAAAAATAAATAAAAATCATCTTTAGATAGCTCACAATCTCTACAACAATTAATCTCAAAGCAATTATATCAAATAAAATCAAATTTAAGCTCAAATTAATAAAAAACTCAAAATATTTTATTAATTTTGATATTTAATTTTACTTGATATAATTTCATTGAGACTGATTGTTGTAGAGATTGTGAGCTATCTAAAGATAATTTTTATTTATTTTTCTGAAAATCTTAAATTTTTCCGGGTTCGAGTTACTGTTTACGGCACTGTTCCGGACAGGCCCAAGTCACAAATTTTTTTTTATTTGTAATAAATTCTTTGTTGTATTTTGAACAAGCTTTGTGAAGAAAGTTTTTTGAAATTATGTCTAGAATTTTTATTATGAATTTTTGAAGGTTTATGTAAAAAATGAATTTTTGAAAAAATTACTATAAATGAGTAATTTTTATATTCCAGTTGAGATTATTGTTAATTATTATGTTTTGGACAGTTTTTGAATGATAAATAGTATTAAAATAATTTTTATGAATTATTTACTATTTTTAGCTAATTATTAGTAAATTCCGGAAAATTATTGGAATTTAGTAAATTAATTGATTTTAATTGAAATTGTTGTTAATTATTCGGTTTTAGACTATTATGACTAATAAAGGTATGAAAAATAATTTTTATAGTTATTTTCAATTAATTGTTAATCAGTGATAATTTTGAAAAAATATATATGGAAAATAAACTTATTTATTATTTTTAAGTTAAATGAGCATTTTATTATTTTTATGATATTAATAAGTGATTTTAATAATTATTTACAATTTATGCCAATTTAATCGTAAAATGGAATTTTATTCCATTTATGAATTTTATTAGCAAAATATTATTAAAAAATAGAATATTATCATTTATTTAGAAAATATATGTTTTTAATATTTTAATGAAATATTTTGGTAATTTGAGAAATTATTATATTATTTTATTGATTGTAAATTATGTTGGTTCTCGGTTGGGCAATAATTGTAGTTCGGGGGCCCAACCCGAGAAGTTGAATTGTGAATCTTTTAAAAGTGTGTTTACGTACAAGAATGACTCTACTTTTAGTAGAGAGATGTCCGTTTTACAAATGGGACTCTGCCGAATTTTCGGTAGACTTTCTCGTAAAATGTGACATCGGGTTGATCTTAAGTTTTGAGTCTTAGTCGAGTCGAGTCTTAGATTGATTCGTTCTTTAGAAATCTCTAAAGTATAAAATTAGAAATTTATTTCTAATTATTTATTTATTATTATTTTCTTTTAGCTGCACAGCGAACTAGGCCTTCCGGACCGGGCCAACCGAACCAGATTAAAGGAGCGCACACCTGTGAGTTATTATTATATGTATGCATGACATGTAGAAATATAATATTGGCACTCATGTGTTAAATAAATGTAAATTTCCATATGCTATACTGCATTCATTAATTATTGTTATTATCGCATTCTTATATAAATATGTTTTATATATATAAATGTTATCATTATTTGCGTATTTTTGATGTCGTGTATATTTTATATAATTTCAATACTTTATTTAATATGAAATATTTATTTATTTTGAATAAAATATTTTTGGAGGATAGTCGTAGAACGTGCCACTTAGTGGGTTACACTAGGACTATTGTGCAATAATACGTTAGATGCTAGAAAATGATATATTGAGAATTGTGGTTGAGAGCGTGACTGTTGTAGCTCAGTTGACTTAATGTCTCAGGGTCAATCATGCCGGCAGTGAGACTGCGGGAGCTCGGTTGACTTAGTGTCTCGGGGCCAGTCCACTGTCAATTTGGAAAAAAGAAATATTTTGGTATTTAAGTGAGAATGATGGCAAGTAAAGATTATGTGATTTGAGAATAAGAACTTTTTTAGGGTTCTAGTCCGATCCTTCAGCAAAATAAATCTCGAAAAATATTTGTAAGCATCTGTGTGAATTGTATGTATATTTATATAAATATAAATATACAAATATTATTATTGATGTTTGTGTGTACGTGCATTAAGTCACATGCATATATCTACTAATGATTCACTCAGTGAGGTCTGATCCCCTCAATTATTTTTTCAGGATTCTTCTCGTCAAACCCCTACTAGTAGTACTCTTCGCCGGACTCTTTCTTCCCCAGCTGACTTATGTAAATTTTTAACTGTCCCTTTTCTTGTATTTTATTAGGCGCTACAGTAGTGGTATATCTTGTGGTAGTATGTGATGTTGTTTTAGACTAAAATTGTGTATTTGAATATTTTTATAAATATTTTTTTTTATGATATGATATGGAGTTTTCTTTATATATTCTAAGGTATTTTTAAATGTGTGTTGAATGTTTAATTTGTGTTTAAAGCTTGCTACGGGTTCCGGATTCGTGTGAATTCCCATTTTCTAGCACCGGTCATGACTCCCAGGTTTGGGTCGTGATAGAAAATTAGTACGAAAACTATTTTCTAAGTATTGGAAATCATCTAATTTACTAGAAGATATCCACTTAGACATTTGTGGTCTAATGAGAACAAAAACCCACAAAGGAATGGAATACTTTATAACATTTATTGATGATTACTCTAGATATGGTTACATTTATTTTTTAAAAGCAAAATAAAAAATAATTAAAAAATTCAAGGATTTTAAAATTGAGGTAGAAAAATAACTAGGTAGAGATATTAAAACCTTGAATTCAGATAAGGGTGGAGAATATGAAGCTTTTAACAATTTCTGCAAAGAAAATGGTATAAGGCATATTTATACTGTGTCTTACACACCACAATAAAATGGAATAGCAGAAAGATGAAATAGAACTCTAATGGATATGACTAGATCTATAATGGCACAAGCTGATCTAGGAATACAATTTTGGGGAGAAACATTAAGTACAACTCAATATATTCTAAATAGAGTCAAAAGAAAATCAAAAGATATGACACCCTATGAATTTGGACATGTTTAAAAATAGACTTAACAAAGTTAAAAGTTTGGGGATGTAAATCACTTGTACTTATATCAAGACCATTATGAGACAAACTAAAGGATAAGACATGGGAATGGTGTAAATTTATAGGATAAAGTGAATCAGGAAATGAATATCAATTCTATCATCCAAAAAAAGTTTTAATAGAAAGCAGAGATGCAGTCTTCTATGAAACAACTGATTTTAAAAATACAATCGAAGACATTATTCTTCAAAATGATGAATCAACAAAAGAAATTATGCCAATGGATGTCAATAATAGCAGGAGCATAACTCCAATAGGTAAAAAAGATATTGAAAATAGTGGGACCACAACTTCGATAGATAAAGAAGGTACTAGTGAACCAATAGATATAAAGGAAAATGAGTAACAAATAAAAGATATAAATATTGGGAAAAAAAAAGAAGAGAACCATTAATAAAATTAAAATATCATTATGTATTTAACATAGAAGATATAGACTCTGCTGAAGCAAATGATGATCCGAGGAATTTCAAGGAAGCCTTAGAAGCTTCAGATGGACAACAATGGCATGAAGCCATGGATGAAGAACTTAATTCCATTACTACAAATAAAGTATGAGAATTAGTAGAGCTTCCAGAAGTCAGAAAACTTATTGTATGTAAATGGGTATTGAAAAATAAATTCAAAGAAAATGGCACTCTTGATAAGTATAAAGCAAGATTAGCTGCTAAAGCTTATACTCAAAAACCTAGTATAGACTTTGTAGACATATATTCATTGGTAGCCAAATTCGTATCCATAAGAGTGATTATGGCAATTATTGCTCAATTGGATCTTGAATTATATCAATTAGATGTAAAATTACTTTCTTGAATTGAGATCATAAAGAAGACATATATATATGGTGCAACCTGAAGGCTATGAGGTCAAAGGACAAGAAAAGAAAATGCGTAAGTTGAATAAGTCACTATATGGATTACGACAATCATTGAGATAATGGTACTTAAAGTTCCACCAAACTATTATAGAAATAGAACATGAAGTAAGTAAACTTGACCATTGTGTTTTTATATTAAAATAAGACAAAAACATAGCAATATTATCATCATATGTAGATGACATATTATTAGCAAGCAATAATATGAGCATAATGGAGAAAACTAAGTTATGTCTTAGTTCTCAGTTTGAGATGAAAGACATGAGAGAAGTTTCGTATGTACTTGAAATTAAAATTCAAGAGATAAGGAATCTAACATATTATATTTAGATAAAAAAAAATATTTAGAGAAAATATTAGACAAGTTCAATATGGGGTCAAGTAAAGTAGCAACAACTCTCGTATGTAAAGTTCTACATTTGAGCAAAGATTTATGTCCAAATGATGAGGTAGAAAAAAAAGAAATGTAAAAAAACCCCTTATGCCCACGCTGCGGGAAGCATCATGTATGCTATGACAAATACAAGACTAGAAATTTATCTTGCTGTAGGATTAGTAAGTATAAATCAATTTGACCTTAGACTAGGGCATTGGCAATCGATCAAAAGAATATTCAGATATTTAAATGGCATAATTGATTTAAAGCTATTCTTTGGATTAAAAGAATTGGAGGTAATAGGTTATTCAGATTTAGACTTTGCGGGAGACATAAATGATAAAAAATCCACGAGTGGTTATATACTTTTATTTGGTGAAACAACTGTTTCTTGGGCAAGTAACAAACAAAATTGTGTTACGAAACACACTATGAAAGTATGCAACACAACAACATGCAACATAGTATGGCTTAAAACGTTTGTTAATAGTTTAAAATGTGATTTACTAAAGAAGCCAGCCAATATGTTTTGTGATAATCAGTTAGCCATCTTTCTAATAAAAAGTGGAGCAACTAGTTCTAAAGGAAAACATATTGACATACATTATCACTATATACAAGACATAGTGGAGCGAGGTGAGATTAAAGTCGACTATATTTCATTGGAAGAGATGGTAGCTGATCTTATGACCAAAGGGTTGACTCTGGAAAAATTTAGAGTACATATTGTTACAATGGGGTTAAGGGCCTAAACATTGTAGCATGGGAAAAAAGGACATTAGATGTAAAGCCAGTTTCTTGGGGACACTAAAAAAAGGAGTATTTTAAGGTGATTTCATTTGAAAGGGGTATAATTGGTTGGATAAAAGGTGGAAGTGTACTGAAGCTAAAGTGACAGAGTTCCAACTTCCATTGTTAAAAGCTAAAGTCCACATATTATTAGCATTTATGGAATGTAGTGGAACACGATCATCGGATAGTACAAAGTCGTTGACTTAAATTAATGAAAGCTTATAGTCGAAAACTATGATAAGTAATTGAGAGTCTGGCTGAGTAGATTAAGAATCTAGTAACTTGTTAAAAGCAGTATAGTGTCTAAGGTGGTGGGCTTAAAGCCTTAGACATAGAAACATGGTGTCATTTAAACAATATTAGTTTAAATGGTAGACATTAGTCTCATGAAAGTTTGACAAACTTTTTGAGAAAAAATACGTTGTCGTTACTAAACATGAATAAATAAATATAAGAGCTCTCAAAGACTGTTTAGTGACCACTTGAGTGTGGGTATATATATAATTATTTTGTCTAAACTGAATATAAAAGAATAAATTGGCCAAAATAATAAAAGGGTTGTATTTTTTCACATAGATGGCTTCAAAAGAGTTGTGTTTGTACAAGAGATAAAGATAGCTCTTTGTTATAATAAATTACAGTTAAATTGATTATAACTAGGAGTTATAACTTTTATAAATAGTGTGATTGACACCCATTGAAACTCTATAAATACATTAATTAATTACGTTATTTGTAGTTGCAAAATTTTTAATTCTTCCCTTTCTTGTCTTAAATCTATGTGACATCCAGTCTTACAATATTATCATAATCAATTTTCTAAAACCTTTCCTACACCTTCAACTATCACAAACTTAATAACTTTGTGTGCGATCAGTCACTCGTAGTTCTTAGCATTGTTCTAAGCTGGCCACAACAATTACTTGGTTATCGGAACTTTGCCAAATGTGTCCTTTCTTTGTTTCTTTCAAACGTGTAAATAGATGCACGTACTATAGCCAATAGTTCTTCCTCCTTCCCATTCTCACCACATGTTAACTAATGTTAAATGCACTTGATGTTGTACTATTATATGATATGTGGTGAAGATGGTTGTTGAAGCATCAAAAAGTGTTTTATATTTTAATATTAAATTGTGATAGATACCATAATCGTTGGAACTAACTAGTAGGGTTGCTTTGATTTTTATGTAATATTTTGAAATTGAAATATTATATATATAATTATATTAAATTAGATATTATTTTTATATTTTTATTCAAGTTAAAGTAGATTAGTTAGATCCTAATAAATTTTAAATAAAATAGTATTTATACATTATTGGTTGAAAGTCACTAGGGTCTTGAATTTCATTAATTTAGATTTTTGTGTTTGAGGTTTCTATATGGAGAAACATAGGTTGAAAAAACTTTTTGTTTTTATGAAATTCATCAAAGTTAAACTCTAAAATTGTTGAACTTGAGACAAGCATCAAATATTAAAAAAAAAAGTGATATATATATATATATATAATGAGACGAAAGCTTTTATTTTATTTTTTATGAAATGTAGCAAATTTAAACTCTAAAATAGTAAATATAACATTTAGTAAATATTATATAATACTAATATCACTAAATAAATGAAAGTTAAATTTTTAAATATAATTAAAAAATTTTCATTTTCATAATGTAGCTATATAATTTTGTATAAATTAATATTAATATTAAGTAATGTAATTTATGTTATTAAGTAAATATAATACTATATAATATTAATTTAGTATTAATTAATATTTAAAATTATATAATTTCATCATAAAATTATTTTAGCATTGAATAAATTAATATAAATTTATTCAAGAACTACTTAATTTAATTTTTTTTTGAAATAACTGCTTAATTTTATTATTAAACTATATATTTTGATGTCAAAAAAATTGGTTTAACTTTAACCAAAAACTACGTAGTTTCACGATAAAACTACATAGTTTTGATAGTGAATAAATATGCAACCCTAAACAAACATTTCCTTCCTCTTAAACGATCAATTTCGCTTTCTTTTGGGTTCTCTTGTGCCGCCCCTCCTCTTCATTTTTTTGTTTTGTTTTTTTGGGCCTCGGAGCTTTCGGCCAGCGCTACCGCTGATAATATCGGTCGCCAGCACCTCCGCTAATAATTTCGGCCACCATCTCAGGTTGGCTTCTTTTTTTTTGACGCAGCTGTTGAACCCTAAATAACCTAACTTGAAGTTTTTGAAGCCGCCGCCTCAAGCAAGAAAACAGCCGCTCCTTTTCCTTTCGTACTGCCATCGCCATCGCCATCGCCTTCGGCTTCACCTTTTCGGTTGGTTGCTTTTCGTTATTGTTTGATTTGTCATTGAGAAAGATAAACTAAAACTGTGGTGTCATCTTTTGAGATTATTACAGGAAGCTCATAAAGATTTTTGTTTTTGAGATTATAATTGCAATTTTTTTTTGCTGTTGTAATTATTTATGGTGCTGCAAATTTCTGAAAGTTGGGAACTCTATAGTCAGTGATTCAGTAGTCCTGAAATCTCCATTCTGTTTTTTTTTTTTCAAATTTAGGCTTTGGGAAGCCTAAAGAGATTCAATTTCACGATGATCATTGTTGTATCAGTTGATTGAAATCTTTATTAAATTGTGTATCAGTTAATTTTTTGAGATTATTGGTGTTCTGTCAGCACCTCCTAATCGAGATTTATGACGAGCTAATTTTTGGTTTGCTTTATGATGTTCTTTAGGACAGGAAACATTGCAGATGTCTGTGTAAAATATTCTACGAGAAATGTGATTTTGATTCAATTTTAAGTTCAAGAAAAATGAGCTGGATATTGCTTTTGATTAGGTAGGGCACATAGAGAGAGAGAGAAAGATGAACAAGAAGGAGATACTAAAACTTGCAAAAGGGTTTAGGGGAAGAGCAAAGAACTGCATTCGGGTAGCAAGGGAGAGAGTGGAGAAGGCCTTGCAATATTCCTACAGAGATCGTCGCAACAAGAAGCGGGACATGCGCTCACTGTGGATCCAACGCATCAATGCTGGCACCCGTCAACATGGTGTAAGTTGTTACTATTATTTACTGCTTCACCTGAACTGAACTTCATCAGCTTGTTACTAAATTTCTAATTGGTTGCTGTTATCTGGTATGACCTTGACTTAGTAAATAATACCATCTAGGAACAGTGGATGTTGCAATAAAACCTTTGAAATGATTCAACTCTTTATTTTTAAAAGCATTTTGAGAATGCATAGATAAAGGAGCTCTTAGATGCTCTTTTCTGCTATTATGAACAGGTTTATAATGTCTTAACTGACTTTTTGTTGAACAGGTTTATAATGTCTTAACTGACATTTAGTTTTCTCATGGCTTGTTTTAACCCCTTTTTCTATAAATCAGGTTAACTATGGTAATTTTATACATGGGCTGATGAAGGAGAACATTCAGCTGAATAGGAAAGTTTTGTCAGAGATATCCATGCACGAACCTTATAGTTTCAAGGCTCTAGTAGACATATCTCGTAATTCCTTTCCTGGAAACAAAAACTTGGTACTTCCTGCCAGGAAGGTAGACATCCAATCAATCAATGTATAATTGCTAATTTTGTTTACTTGCCCGCCTCAACACAATTCATGTCTTTTCTAGATAAGACATTGAATAATGAGATTTATATTTTAGATAATTTGTGACTCCTTTTTTTTTTTAATGATGGAGTTTGCTGCATTTTTTGGTGGTTTTTTGATACGCAGCATAGCACGCTATGGAATGCGACAAAGCTATGCCGTGTTTGTGTCACTAGCTATTTGTTATTCTATTTGACAAGTTTATGCTGTCATTTGGTTTATAAATTAATAAATGAAAATTATAAGATCACTTACAGTAAAATTGAAGTAATTAAATGTTGAATATGATTCACTTCCTCATCAATCCTGAGGGCATGTTAGCCTTTATTTTGACACTAAACTATTCTTAGCTCTCTCTAGTAACTGGCTTCAATTCCATGGAGCATAAAAGCAATTTTACTTTGCCTCTTCTAGATGATTACAAGTGCTTGAAGTTCATTTTATGCTCAGGCTAGAGTGAAACTCTTGATTTGCATTTTGACTGAGTTCATCAGACGCATCATATTTACTCCAATGAATCGACATAAATGCAATTTTTATGTGTCTTAGATGGATTGGGGAAAAGTATAATGGATTAAAGTATTTTATCTGGGGAAGATAGTATCTGGAGTGATTTAAGACGAAAAACAAAAGGTATTTAACTTGAAGGGAATGATCCAAAAGGTTGTAGCAATTTAGTAGGCTGAAAGCTTGGCATTAGTTGGACTATGAAAAAACAACCCAATAAGTATAGTGGAAGACATTGACTTGACTGACACCTACATGAAGATAGTTTCATGTAGTTTTGTTTTGGGCCATGATTCTTGTAGCTTTTATGGACAGACTATTAGGCATATCTATTTCACGCTGTGAGTAATTCGAGTTTTGTCTAGTTTAGACTTAATTTATATATAATCGAGTTGAGCTTAAATCAAATCTATTATGGTATCAGGTGTAAACAGGAGTTGTTCGCTGTTTAAACGAATTAAAAGAAATTTTTAAAAATATAAATTATAAACTAAAGTTATTCATTAAAAAATTTAAAATAAATTATTTATGTTCATAAGTTTTCATATAAAATGATATTATTGTAATGATATATATTTTAAATATTTTTCACATTTATTATGAATAAAAATTTATATATTACATATTTAAAAGTAAATCATAAATATATAAAAATTACAAGTCAGCTCGTGAATTCTTATTCAAGTTTGTTTGTGAACTTTACGAATTGAATTTTGCGTAAATAGAATTGAGTTCATTTATTAACAAGCTTCCATGTACGAGTTCTTATGAATTTTTATTGAGTTAAAACTAAGCAGATTACAAATGTCTTGATTCGTTTATAGTCTGACTATTACGTGCTTGTTGAAATGCTTATAAGAAAATGTAATGTTTAAATTAGTAGCAATTTAGGAGTCAATGATTCAAGAATCTTTAACTTGGATTGAGAATGATTCAAAAAAATTAAAAAATTGAATTTATTGTTAGTTGGGATATTTTCTAGTTTTGAAAATTACATTCTAAATTTTTTAAATTATAAAAAGTTTTATAAAACTAGTAAAAAGATATTTTTCAATTAAATATTTTGACATTACCACAACTTTCGTTACAATCACCATCATAATATCCGTTGTCTCCACCACCATAACTTTTACTATCTTCACTATTTTTTTCTCTCCATAAATATATATATATATATATATATATATATATAGAGAGAGAGAGAGAGAGAGAGAGAGAGTCTGTTGGACTGAGTTGTGACATTACTTTAAATAGGAGGTTATACCCATTTACCCTTGCAAATTTAGAATTTATACTTTTGAAAGGGATGTGATTATTAATTTAGAATTATAACTCTTATAAATTTTAATATATGCATGAATGTGTATTAAAATTTAATAATATTTTCAATTATTGATCATGTTAATATATTTTAATTTTAAAATAATTTATCAATTAGAATGATATATTTTAATATTAAATAAATTATACATTTGTTATAAATTTTACATTTAAATAATAAATAATTTAAATATTATAATCTACTGCTAACTTTTATATATTTAATAGTGAAATATAGTATATTTAGAAAAAAAAAATGAAAGTATTAATGCCAAAATTTAAAATTTTGGACAATATATATGTAAGCACCCAATTTCGGGATGACTAGAGCACGGATGCGATAGAGGATCCGATGATGAAAATAGACTGTGAAATTAGATTTATTGGATTTGATTTATGGGTTTTAAACTAAATTGTATATTATTTTTAGGAAATATGATTTTTATTTTAATTATTATTATTATTAATTTTTTTATATATATTTAAAATAGATTTAAAAAAAATTAATTTAAAAAAAAAAAAAAAAGAGATAAAATGATGAATGGGCCGTTAGGCCATTCATCAAGAAAAAAAATTTTTGTTAGGAGGCCATCTTCCGTGTTTTTTCTTTCAATTCAAGATTTTTTTTTTTAATAGATTTCCGTCGGAAATACAGATTTCCGATCGGAAATCTGTATTTCCGATCGGGAATAGTAACTTTCCGATTTTTTTTTTTAAATTTGTTTATTTATTTATTTTATTCATTTATTATTTATTATTAGATTTTGATTAAGTTTTGATAAGTATTTTTATTTTATTAGATAAATGTGTAGATAATATTTATTTATTTATTTTTAGATAAATAATAAAATAATTTATTTAATTTTTATCCTGTAACCAATTTAGGGTTACAGGA